>VDFB02030466.1:0-22269 GCA_007258455.2 Sequoia sempervirens
AGCTCAAAGACAACATATTTCGACAAGGAGATTTTTTTTTGGATTTTCAATGTTCGACCTTTTTAGGGTTTTGATGTTTTCTAAATGTTTTGGATTTTTTCTTTACAATTTTCTAAATGTTTTTGGATTTTTGTTGTACAAGATTTTGTAAATGTTTTTGGATGTTCTTGATAAGATTTTACGAATGTTTTTGGTGTTTTCTGAATAAGATGTCCCATGACCTCAAGATATACAAGAACCCGATTGTGACGCATAACAAAATGCCCCCAATGTGATATATTAGCCTACTTCAATAAAGGCAAGACAAACTGACCTTGATAATATGCCAAGTAGTGCTAAAGTGTTCATGATACCTTACAGTGACAAGCCATGATAAGGATGCAGATGGGGGATGAATGGTGATGCAAAAAATGATAGGTCAAAAGAGCCAAAGAATAGATGGGGATACCTTATTTACGCAAGGTGCCTATTTCCTAGGTTTTCACCAAGGTACTTGCCCAAAGCGCCATTGAAGTGGTTTTCACTAGAGGACGGTATTTTTATTTACTTTTTTCAATCATTTTTCTCATTTTTTTGGATTTTGATCATTTTTTTTATTTTTTTGTATTTTCTGATTTACACCCTTCATATTTAGGCATAAAACTTATTGAGATGCAAGTTGTTGATTGGCTCCTACAAGGGTTCACCTTTAAGGGTTGACAGTTGGTATGCTCTAGATTTGTAGCTTGTTGTGATGACAAAGGGACCCAACCAGTTAGGCTCAAACTTTCCTTTGCTGTCTTGATTTGGAAGGTTCTTTTGATTTTGCTTTAAGACGAGATCGCCTACCTGGAACAACCAACATTTTATTCTCTTGTTATAGCTTCGTTTCAGTCAGTTTTGATACACTTGTAAATGATTAAGGGCGTCAAGACGATGTTCATCCAAGAATTCTATCTCATTTAGTCAAGACACTCTGTACTCTTCCTCAGTTATCAGATTCTTCAGTGACACTCACAATGATGGGAGCTCAACCTCAATAGGCAAGATGGATTTTGATTCATAGACTAGGGAGAAAGGGGTTGCTCCTGTAGGTGTGTAGATACTGGTTTGATAAGCCCAAAGAGCAGGATTTAGTTGTAGATGCCAGTCACGACTAGCTTCATTAACTATTTTCTTTAGGATTTTCAAGATAGTTTTGTTCGTTGCTTTTGCTTGGCCATTGCCTTGGGGATAATATGGTGTAGAGAATCGGTGTTGGATATTGAATCTTTGGCACAACTCTTTCACATCCTAGTTTTTGAAAGGGGCTACATTGTCTAAGATGAGGGTTTGTGGAACACCATAATGACAAATTAGGTAATTCAGGATAAACTTGGCTATCTAATTCCCCGTTATGTAAGTCATAGGAATGGCTTCAACCCACTTAGTAAAGTACTCAGTGGAAGTTATGATGAACTTATGGCCGTTGGATGAGGTTGGAATGATTTTGCCTATGAGGTCAAGTCCCCACTGCGAAAAAGGCCATGGTGTAATCATTGGTTGCAATTCTTGAGCTAGAGCATGAATCAGGTCCCCATGCTATTGACATTGGATGCATTTACACACATACTGATGATCTTCTTTTTCCATGGTTGGCCAATAGTACCCCATCCTCAACAGTTTCTTAGCTAATGTCATACCACTAGAATGGGACCCACATATGCCATTGTGTACTTCTATTAAGGCAGTTAAGGATTCCTCTTGGTTAAGACATCGTAGCAATGTCCCTTCAATGCTTTAACGATAAAGGGTATCACCTAGGATCATAAATTGGGATGCCTTTTTGACAAAGGTCTTTTTAAGGTTTAGAGTGATGTCTGGTGGAAGGGTTCCTTTATTAAGGTAAGTAAAAATGTCATGGTACCAAGGGGATCTAGGACCAATAATGACACATGCGAATTTAGATTCAGGGATTTTGAAAGTTGGTACAAGAAGCTGTTCTACCAAGAATTCACATTGAAGAATGCTGTTTGACATGTCTAGTAGTGATCCGATTGTTGCCACGACGTCTGCTGCTCTATTGTTCATATGAGGAATATGCTCAAAAGTTATGTTTATAAAAATATTTTTTGGATTCTCCACCATCTTCTTGTAAGGAGTAAGCTTGTCATCTTTGGTTTGATAGTCGTCATTGACTTGGTTGATAACTAGCTGTGAGTCTCCATAGACTTTCATCTCTTGTATCTACCACTAAACTTCTATTTTGAGACCTGTGATCAAGGCTTTGTACTTAACAATGTTATTGGTACACGAGAATGATAGCCTATAAGACTTTGGGATGCAATCACCTTGGGGGGTGATGAAAAGAATGCCGACTCCTGATCCATGTTGGGTGAACAATCCATTAAAGTACATTTTCCACTAAGCTTTGAGATTAATAAGGAACATTGATTCATCAGGGAACTATTAAAGGATTCTCATCATAGATAGGTGCTTCTGCTATATTTGTTGTATTCTCACTTGGATTTCTCCAGCTACGTTTATTTAGAGCGGATGATTAGAAGCTTGACCACATTGGCTCCCCTCCATGACACTCACTTCTATGGGTCAACCAAGCTTAAAGTTCTCATGAATCTCCCATGACAAACTTTTCATCTCTACTAAGAACCACAAATATGTGAGACGGTTTTAGAGGTCTGACCTCCTAACATCAACAAATATTAGGGATTTTTGGCTACTACACAAAAGTTCGTAATAAGGGCATCCGGTTTAGAGGAAACTATGATAAAATCCCTCAAGAGGTATCCCAACCCTTAGAACAAGGGATTTATGCATCACAAAGATACTGGGGGAGAGCTATCATGCATCACACCTATTGATTGTAAACTTTCCTTGCAACCACAAATTTATATAGTGGTTCGAAAGAGCCTGGCTTATGCTTGTTACCACTTGGGTCGTTCCCTTGGGGTGAGTAAGTTTTCCCATCAAGGAAGGCCCTCTAAAGGTGAACAATAGCAAGTGAGTACATTCGTAGTTCGATCATCTTGCATGCAAAAAAAGAAAACACACGCTATGCCTTTTCTCACACTAGCATGGTTCAATTTTAAACCCAAATTGAAAGATGGAGGTAATTTTTTAGACAACCAATATCACTAAAATGCTTTTGATTCTCAAGATCTCTGTGAGTTGTGAAAGAAGTGCACACGCATTCACATGGCACAAATTGCAAAGAAAATTACAAGACAATTAAAGCACAAGCTCATTTTAAGCCTCAAAGCAATGCTGAGTTCCTTTTAGAGCACTAATTGAAAGATGAATTTGCCTTGTTCAATTTTAAGCCCAATTGAAAGATATGATTTGAGGGTTCATTTTATCCAACTTTGAATGATTATTTTAAACACAATGAAAAACTAGTGCGTTGCCTAAAACTGAAAGCAAAAAAACATGAAATTGGGTTATAATTGCCCCAAAGCGTTGAATGCTAGTTACAATTATAAAATGTTTAGATAGAAGAGAAGGTCTTCAATTTTGCTCCATGCCTTAAAACTTGCAAAACCCTGCTAGTCTAACAATGAAAACACAGTCAGACATTTATTAATGATCAGATAATCAAAAGAAATTAAGTCACATGTTGAAAAACAAACATGAAGTTTCTTACCCTGGTCGAGCATTGCTACGCATGATGGCGTTGCGATTTGAAAGTTGGGTGTCACTCTAGTGAATTTGAGTGTCGCTTTGTAGAAGGACGAGTGAGCACGATTGCGTCGTTGTTTTGATAGGCATCGCTATAAACAAGTGTGTCACGATTTGAACTTTAAAAGCATCGGTCTAGTGAAAGTGAGCATCGCCGTTTTCAATCCATGATACTTCAAATTTAATTATACGTTAGAAAATTAAATATGCGTCTCCTTGAGACATTTTCCAAGTAGTTCAAGTGCATTGTCTATGCTTCCACATATTGTAGACACGTATCCTCTT
This sequence comes from Sequoia sempervirens, assembly GCA_007258455.2. Taxonomy (NCBI): domain Eukaryota; kingdom Viridiplantae; phylum Streptophyta; class Pinopsida; order Cupressales; family Cupressaceae; genus Sequoia; species Sequoia sempervirens. The sequence goes on from VDFB02030466.1 coordinate 3,940, forward strand.
ATCCATTATGACACAGACTAAAGATACCATTTGGTGTGGGAAAAGAAGATGCTTATTTAAGTTACAATTTTCATCTTTTCACATGACATGGGTAGAGGGGATCTTGGTGCAAATGGTGGGATTTGGGTTTACACTATTGGAACACATTTGTTGTTGCACCAAAAGATTGACCTATTAACACCCAATACAAACACCAAAGATAAACAGATCCATGGGAGGTGGTTAGTCCATGTCTCGAATTAGAAGAGAGATGTTGGTGGTTAGTCCAACAATCCCCCCCTCAGCATCAACCAAGGGGATTCAAACTTGCGACTCGGCTCTGATACCATTTGTTGGAACACATTTGTCATTGCAGCAAAAGATCAACCTATTAACACCTGATACAAATGCCATAGACAAATGGATCCACAGGAGGCGGTTAGTCCATGTCCCAAATCTAAAGGGAGATGCTAGCAATTAGTCCAACATACACCTGTTATATGCATTTGACTGAGATATTCTAAATCCTTTCAATACATTTAGCTTATGCATAAACCTATAGTCTGGTGTGAATTTGAAATGGAGGGAGGCGTTAACAATATGCAATTATCTTAATCCTTAACTCCTTTGCAATTATTAAAACTCCATTTTGTGTATGAACCTATAACTACAATCATTCATTATATTCCTTTCAAAGTCTTTGAATTGGAAACCAATTGCCTCCTTAGAGGCTTTCCCCATTTGCATATTAAATGTAAAAGGCTAATCTACTTCTTTTGTCATAAATTTATTTATTTTAACCTAATCCAAGATAATTAATTATAAAATATACTCCACTAAAAAAAATGAATATTGCCTCCACAACAATAAGTAGTTGGTGGTAACACTGCTAATCCCCCACTGTTCTTGATTTCACAATTTTTTTAAAAATGAAACTAAATTAGAACACTTGGCATGTAATTTCCCTATGATTCTCAAACTCTAGACAACACAAAGTTCATCTTGATAAAATGAGGATGTGTTGTAAAAAAATGTAGATAACACAAAGATCCTCCTTTCCCAAAAGAAACTTGTAAGCTATGCATGCTAATGAAAGGATCCAAAAATAAATCTTCCTAGAAAAGCCAACATATACCAACTGTTTGATGGACTCTTCGAGCATTGAAAATGACTCATCGTGTTGTAGAAGAAATCACGCCCAAATTCCTTTGATGACAGTAAAGAGAAAATTATTCGCTACTAAGTTGTTAATGAACATTAAATAAAACTTCAAGTATCTGTAAAATCTTTCCCCACTCTACCTTTTGTGTTTCTCTTTTTTTAATATTTTCCTTCATGCAAGTAATTTAAACTGTAGTTTCCTATTCATTTTGGTATGGACATTCATTTTTTGCATGATTTCATGCAATTAAGTTGTGACTGATTTTTATTTAGTTTTTAATTAAACTTTTTTTGTTTTACTCTCCCTTTAAAATACCCATGCAAATAATATAATTTTTTATTTTTATTTTATTTTTTAATTTTTTTATCAATATTCATGTAAAATTTAAGATTTAAAATTTTATATATATTTACCTATTATATAATTATATATATAAAAATAATAACAATATATTATTAGTAATATATGGGTTTGTGCAGGATCATGGGGGGCCAAACAGTGGTGATGTTACAAAAAAAAATTGACACGAGGAAGGCAAAATTGCGGAATTCACGTTTGACTTTTTAGTTGTGTTGGTAAAAAGTACATTTGCTATGGTAAACACTAAAACAAAACGAATATTCATTATTAATGGATATCTGCTTTTTAAAAAGAGGATATTCGTTAATAATGGATATCCAATTTATAAAAAAATGGATATTCGATTTGTAAAAAAATAGATATTAGCTACAAGTAGCCTAACAAATGAATATCTGTTATTGAGAATCCATGTATATTAATTATTATTATAATATATATATTATTACTAACAATCGCACCTTGGTGTGCAATGGGTACACCGAAGAAGTGTGGATGGTCAATTAGGGAATTTTTTGGTTTATTGTTTACATACATTTGTGTAGTATGCATGACGTTAATTGGCAAGCTATTTAAAAAAATGATTTTGTTTGTGCACTGTAGCAGTCTCTTTAATGGAGAAGTGATAGTCAAACCCAAATATGGACCTACTTACTCATCCCAACTAAAACAAACCTTAACAAGGAAGATAATAAGGCCCACAACAATGAAATAATGATATTTGAAATAGGGAGGAGAGGGAGATATGGGGAGAGGAGGGAAGGAGATAGAGGATAAAGAGGAAGGAGATAGATGGAGGATGGAAATAGAGATGAGATGGAGGAGGGGATATGGAGGAGGGAGAGAGGAAGGATGGATCCAAAGAGATAAAGGAGGGGGGAAACAGAGATAGGAAGAACAGAGGAATGACATGAAAGAGGACAGGAACAGGAGACAGAGGATGGAAGGAAGGAGATATGGAGGAATGGAAGAGATAGGAGGAAATAGGATGAAGGATAGGAGAGGGAGAGGGAAAATAGGGATATAAATGAGAGATAAATATAAATTGGGAAAGATAGAGAGTGAGAGAGAGAGGGAGAGAGAGAGAGAGAGACAAAGACAAAGACAAAGAAAAAGACAGACAAATACAAACAAACAGAGAAATAAATATAAATGGAGAGATGAAAGGAGAGAGGAAGAGGGAGAGGAGGAAGAAAGAGGAAGGGGAGATGGAGAGAAGAGTGGAAGGAGAGGGATAAAGGGAGAGATGGAGAGATAAATAATAGAGGAAGGAGATGGAAAGGAGATATAGAAAATATAGGAATGCCTTGCCGGATTTCTTATTTTCATGTTTATATCCCTATTTATCTCCCTCCTCTCCCTCCCTTTCCCTCTTGATCTCTTGATCTCTCGACCTCTCTATATATTTTTGTCTCCTATTTCTCTTTATCTATCTATCTCTCTATCTCTCTTTATGTGACTATATCTATGTCTCTTCTCTTCTCTCTTTTCCTCTCTCTTTCTTTATCTCTCTTGCTCTCTTCATATATTCATGTATATCTATACCTCTATTTTTTTGTATTGATAATAGTTTAAGCACTGTACATCAACAATCAGCTGATAAGAAAGATTACAAATTGACAGAATATCAACTTAAATCAGTTGCTGGAAATACATGCCGACATAAAAAGCAGCAAGCTCAAAACAAATGAAAAAAAACAAACTACAGACAATACACGGACTGAAAAAAAACAAACTACAGACAATACACGGACTGCACCATAGTATAATCATGAGGAAGACCAAACACAAACTGAACAAAAGCTAAAGACTTATGTATAAGAGCAACAACTTTAAACATAGTATCTAGATTGTAATTCCATGCTGTGACCCCCAACTAAGTAGGGTGTTAACAGCCTCAAGACCTTCATTGGTGAATGGATGAAAGCCTTTATCTTTAACAGCTTGCTCTTTCCTATTTTGTTTCCTGATTTCTTCCTTTAACTTTCCCAATGCTAGCAAGAATACAGCCAGATTGGACTGCCCCTGGTGCCCTACGTTCCCATCCAAGCATACCTCCTGCTGAATTGGACCCATACCATCCTTGAAGAGCTTCAAGAACTTGTTCTCTACAACCTCCAAAGCATCCACAACCTGCAAAGCAACATTGAATAAAGTGAGCCTTTTAATTGACTCAGTAAGAATCCTCCGGGCCCCATTGTATTTATCCTCATTCCTTGCTTTCCATATAAACCATAAAACCTCAGTGGTAAGCAAAAACCAAAAAAGATGCAACTCTTTACCTAGTTTACAATCAAATCCCATAAGAACCTCTTTCCAATTGAGTTCCTTATTAGAACACCAGGTGTCATGACTATTCCAAAACAGATTCCAGATTTCTTTAGCATAAAAGCAGTCAAAGAAAATATGATAGACAGATTCTAGCACCCTGTAGATTTCACAAATATCAATATCAACATTTTTTAACTTAAAAGGGACTTTTTGTATGAGAACAAGCTATCTAAAACAAGTTTTTTTTGCATCCACCCCATTGTGCCACAAAAAATAGAAAACTTTTTGCCAGTCTTTATTCTCTAAGTTAGTCCTCCAAACCTTATTAAGATACTCAGTGGGCGTACTAGAGCTGAGAATGCCTTTATAGATAGTTTTAGTTTTAATCTCTTGCAAAGGAAGAGTGCCTTTCCACAACATGTCAAGAGGTTTGGTTTTTCGGTTCTCCAAGTGGAGATTAGGTTTCCACCTCATACAGGCTTCTCTGAGAATAGAGTAAGTTCTAAAACTGGAGGGGGGTAGCCCATAGTTTTCCCTCAACTGATCCCAACCAACCAAAGTTCCATCCCTTATGATGTCACTGAAAATTTTAATGCCTTTTTGGTTCCACTTCTTTGCTGAGCAGCCCTGCAGCAGAGCGAGAGGTTTCCCATTATTCTCCAGATTCCACCAAATGGATCTATCTAGGAGGATCAAGCAATTGTTAGGATCAATCAAGAGAGAACTAGTAAGGTTGCCCCTTATTGTTTCCCAAGCTTTCCAAATGATTTTGAACACCAGCGACCCTGCAGGTGTTATTGGGTGATCAATGATGAGGAGATCACTGAAAGGCAGAGCCTTCCAAGAATTTGCCAACTTGGGAACAACCTGAGCTATGTTGTTCCTGATTAGAACCTTCCAAGGTTCACTCCCATCAAGAGCTTTGATGACCCACTTAGCAGCTAGGGCAACTCAAGGTTCACTCCCATCAAGAGCTTTGATGACCCACTTAGCAGCTAGGGCAACTCCATGTTTCTTAAGATCCTTGAGCCCCAGCCCACCATTGGCCTTTTCCAAACAACACCGTTCCCAATTGACAGCGTGAAGCTTTTTTTGCCTTTTCCATCAGACCACAAAAAACCACTGATTTTCTTCTGCACTTCATTGACTTGATAACTATTAAAAAACCATGCTGAAGCAAAGTACAAAGTATAAGAGGACAATTTTTTTTGACAAACTTGCACTCTCCCAGTAAGGGACAGGTAATTCCTGTTCCACCCATCCAACTTCTTATCAATCTTAATTTTAAGCCATTGCCACATGTCTTTTAAATTGGGAGAGACTGAGCAAGGAATCCGTAGATACCTTACCTGATTTTGTGGCCCCCCCACCGGATATCAAAATTTTGTAGCCAACTAGGAGGTGCTTCATGCCATCCTAAAAGGACAAATTTGGCTTTTGAGACCTTAGCTCTTGAAGCTAGACAGAATAAGTCTAACTTGGTCATAAGCCTGCTAAAGTTATCCTCTTCCAATTCCACAAAGATGGATGTGTCATCCGCAAACTGAATATTTAGCAACTCCTCTCTATCAGGAAGCCTTACCCCATTCACTTTAGGCATCACAGAGTTGTCCCTTAATAAATAATGGAGTGCCTCTAAGGCAATCACAAACAAAGGTGGGGATGGGGCACCCCTAATTTTTGTATTAATTTGATTAAGTTCTAAAAAACCTATTTGGTAAGCCTAAATTGGCTAATCACACCATCCCTAGCAAGCCCAAGGACATTATATATGTCATCTATATTAGTATTAAGTTGGGAAAAATCCTTTGAGAAGGCATTGGGAGAAAAATTTGATCCCCTTTAGCATTTTTCAAGAGTAAAATAAGGCCTTTACTAGTATTACTAGTGGGAAGATAACTAATTTAATTAATCTTCTCTTTACCTATGACATTAGCACTATCCTTTTGATCAAATGGCATAACCTTATGGCCTTTCTCAATAGTCATAATCTAGTGCTCACCTGAGAAGGAATCATCTATATAGGAACCACTAGACAAAGAAATTTTTTCCCTTTTAATCTTCTTAGAAGACTTACCTTTCTTAGATTTTTCATCTTCTAAAGGTGGGTTAGAACATATTTCAAATTTATCCTCAATCCTGCATTCCTCATCTTCATTAGACTTCTCTATCAAAATAGTCATGTCAGAAGAAATAATAAGGGCATGAGATATGCAACATTGAACTTGTTTCTTGGGAGCAGTAGGGGAGGGAAGGGATTTTAAATGCCCCATAATCAAAACAATAAGATCCTCATGTAAAATAGGAATTTTAGCATTCCTTTTATGCTTCTTTAAACCAAATTCAAGAGAATAAAGGAGGTAGAATGGGAAAAAAACAAACAACTTGTGGTGGAAATAGTTCAAGAAAATGAAATGGAAGTCATAAATGAAAGTAAAATGACCATCTAAGGTGAGATAACATGTATAATTATCTCAAAAACATCCACCCAAATAGGCTTGATCAAGATCCTATCATAGCCATTATAATTCATCTTTATCAACTTATCATGCTCTTTATCCTTCAAGAACTGACTTATATGTCCCTCTAAGGCTTTTCTATATCTAAAATTATTCCTCCTATGGGTAGAGAGATGAGTAATATCTATAATGATGTCTTTAGAGATGAACATCACCATACTATCCACCAAAAGAGTATGATCCTTCCAGCCCATTCATGAAAGCCTCCTCAATATCAGGATCATGCCCATGTGGTTTTTCTAGATAAGGCATCACACAACCCTCCTAGATAATCTTCAAAACTAACCCATTTTTCCTAATTCCCTCACAAGAGAGAGGTTCAACCTTGATCCTATTGACACCCATCTTCATGGAAAGTAGAGACAAAATAGGAAAATTAGAAAATAATATCGACCCAAGGAAGAAAAGTGAAGAAGAAGGATCCCTAAAACACCTTGAATCAATGTGAAAAGACTCATGGAATTCATTTATTTAATTAGCATTTCCAATGTGTACCATTTTTACATCATGATTGATTAAGGCTTTGATGTTAATGGGAAGGAATCATAATTATTCCAAAATTGAGAAGAACACTTTGATGATACCTAGTTTGTAAATGTATCAACTAGGCCATTCTATTCCTTATAGATATGGGAAACTTCCTCAAAAAAAATAAGGATAGAAAAATAATGCTTAATGAAAGTGTCTATATACCAACAAGGGTCATGGGCCTTCTTCATAAATTGGATAATATTTACGGAATCATAGGTTCTAGTCAAATATTATGAAAACCATGAGAATGAGCAAGTTTCAAGATATTGACATTGCTCTCTCATAAGCATTCTTTCAACAAAATCTTTAAATAGGCAGCATCATTCTTATTAGCTCATCCACAAATCTTATGAAAAGTTACTCTCTTCAATTGAGAGCTGATTTTGTCCACTTCACTCCATCTTCAAGGCATTGCATCATTTAAGTTTTAGCAAGGATTGGGAAAGGGTCACTTTTCACAAGTGACACCAATCCAATATGAGATAAATTTATTTCATGTTTTATGTCACCTTGTTTATCTTATAATTGGGCTGCATTTTAAAACGTTTATTATTTCACTTAGTCACCGGGTTTTGTTTTGGAAGCTGACTAACAACTAGTTGTGGTCATTGTTTACGATGAACATTACCGTTTTTGGTGCAGGATCCTAATAAGCCCCTTGTGTAAAAACTCATGTAATTGGGATTTCAATTCATAAAGCTCAATGGTGGTCATCCTATAAGGAGCCTTAGGCTAAGGCTCAGATCCTTGCACTAGATCGATGCATAAATCAAATTCTCACTTTGGAGGCATCTCGATGAGATCTTTTGGAAACACATCTCAAAATTCCTTAAGGATTGGATAATCATCTAGGTATGGTTTCTCATTGTCATGTTCATTGACATGCACAACATATATGACACAAATCTTCCTTTGTGCCCTCTTGAGTTGTATATCTGAAGTCTTCCTAAGCTCTAGGGGTCTTTATATCCCATGTATCTCAACCAGGTACCCATAGTCATCCAAATAGATCACCATCTTATCCTCACAATTTACAATGGATTTGTGCTTAGTTAACCATTTGATTCCAAATATTACATCATAGGACAATAGAGGTACCACATAAGGGTCAAATTGGGTCAAGAAGTTGGGAAGTTCTAACTTGCTGCAAAAGAAACATGAATCTACTTCCCACTTTGCTTGATTCCCATGCTAAATAGACCATAAGTTTTCCAAATATCTAGGTTGATTGGGCAGCCTAGAAATCATTCTAGGATCTATAAAACACTTTGTAGCTCTAGTGTCTATCAAAATTTAAATGGTTTGGCCATAGATCTTACTCATCAATTGTATCAAAGAAGCCTAGTACTCTACTTGCCTGTTCCACCACCTCATGGATCTTGTGTTGTGGGGTCTGCTATTGCTTTCCTTCCTTCCATGACTTCAACCTCTAAGGGTAAATAGATGCATAATGGTCTCCCCCACAAGTATAAAACCCATCACATGGCCCTTTTCAACCTCTAGGTCTATCTTGTTTTAAGTACCTCTAACTACTATTAAAATTGTCACTACCCTTGTTAGCCCTTTTGTTCCTTCCACCTTGGTTTCCTTCTTCCTTTTTTGGAGGGTTTCTTTCTCTTTTAAATATTTTGATCAGGTGGGACTTATTTATTTTCTATTTGTCACCCTTTCAAAAATTATTGTTTATGAATTGAGGCTTGAAGTCTGAACCCTTACAAATATTGGACAACTATTGCAACTTTTTTTCTTATTTAATGGCCTTCTCAAAAGAGTCTCCCATCATAAGGGGATTGTGGAGGTCCACCTTAGCTTCAATGTGGGGTCTGAATCCTAATATTAAATTTTGACTCTAGAAACACTCATCAAATTGATACTCTTTCACATACTTTAGCAAATTGGTAAACTTCTCCCAATATTGCACTACTATCAGGCCACCTTGGGTCAAATTTTTAAATTCACTCATCTTCTTTTGAAAGAAAAGTTTTGGTAGCCACCTCTTCTTGTAGTATTGGAGGAAAAACTCCCATGTGATCTCCTCTAGTTGGAGTCTCCTCTTTTCCTTCTCGTTGGACCCCACCAAGTAGCTACCTCTCCAAACAGATGATATGCAACCCAAGTAGCCTTGGTTTGGTCTGATAGGTTATGGAGTCCAAAATATTTTTCCATATCTATAATCCATGCCTCAGCTCCATCTTTGATGGACTTGCCATCGAATTTCAGTGGTGCTACCTTTTTAATATCATTCCCTAGTTCTTCCTCAACTTGATCCCAATTTGGATCCCCTTGATCTCTTTCTCATTGGTTGGGTACCTCGTTCCTAAGATTATGATCTTCCCACACCCCTCAAAGCTCTTGTTCCAAATGGTCCATTCAGTATTCTTGTTAGTTCAGAAGTTCTAGGATTTGGTCTAGCCTCTTGCTCGGCCCATTGTCCTATCTGTTATTGCTTACTTCTTGTCTGGTGGTCACCATAATGAATCACACTCGAGCTACACCATAGTTATGTTTAGTGTAACTTAACACAAGGTTTTACAACTAAACAACTACATCTATAGAAATCTATGCACACATGTCATCTAAAAGAGATATACATGTTCATTTAGATCAAGACAAGTCTTCAAAATTCATGTTCTTGATATATAACAAAAAAAGACTACCTTTATTTATATTAAATATGGATTTACAATGATCCTTATTTACAATTTTTTTTCATGCTAAGTTGTTCCCTCATTATCAAAAAGAGGAAGTTCATCTAGATCCTCATCCGAATTTACATCATCCCTCTTAGGTGAGGCATGACGTGTGTGCAAAAACTCCTCTTGAGTGAATAGAGGTGCATTAGGTCCACATCCTATAGGCTAATATCCAAATTTGGATGGTTTCTTAGCCATAAGAGTTCATTTGGACTCCTCAATATTTTTGTCTCTCTCCAACTCAAGTCATGTGAGGGCATGCGCTAGAGTTTCATCATTAGGAATCTCAAGTTGGTCTTTGGGTTTTGGATTCTCTTTAATTACAACTTGATTTTTTGAAGTCCTAATTATTTTTCCCTTCTTTCTTCCCAATTTGTACCTTCCCATTTTCTACAATGAATTTAGTTTTAGTTATTTTCAAGTAACTCAATTCTCAATTAAGGGTCAACTATTCCCTAATTTGACCTTCATGGGCTCATAAGTCTAGAGATGAACCCTAAGCTTTGATACCAAATGTGAGATGCCCAACTAAAATTTCCTCGATAAATAAATAATTGACATTATGAGTATAAATTTAAGACATAAATTCCATAGCTATTTTCCAACATAGCAATTTCATGTCCATAAAATAAAATTTGAATATATTCATTTCCAAATTTCAATAGTAAATATACAAATTTGACTTGGCATTCAATTGCCACACAATTAATACAATGATTGCATTAATGATACAAGTACATAAAAATAGAATTCCATTGTAATTCCTCTATGACAACTCACCTCTAATCGTGGACGAGAACATGGTTGAGGTGATTTTCCACCCAACCATGAAGCAATGCTTCCCTAGAATTATTCAATCCTTCAAAGAATACCCGACCCTACACGAAACACTTAGCAAGAGATATAGTTTGCGAGGTGGAATCTTTGCATTTCTAACTAGATGCATTTATATCAACTGTTAAAACATGCAAGTTCCATGTTAGGTAATAAAATAAATAATAGAGAGAGGATAAATAATAAACATTTTTTTCCATAATAAAAATGACTGTAAAGCTTGGCCAAGCTCATGCTACATAAAATGTAACTTAAATTATATTTGGAAAAATAAATATACACACTCTATCACCCATTCTCGAAAGAAAAATTTTATCATAAAAAATGGGTATTCCTCCCTTTTAGACCATCTATTAGCATCGTATTCCAGTGTGCTATAGTCTACCATAGTACTTTTGTATCATTTCATTTAAATATTATTAACAAGTATTCCATATAAAATCTTGTTTAACCATTCATCTATTCATCATATAACTATCCTCCCTTAAGTTTCGTATTGCAATTCAACATTGTTCTATTTGTATAGTTCTTTCCATTGCAAATTAACTAAAATAATCATATTCTCTAAGTAAATTAAGATGAAAAGAAGAAGGTATACCACATGTATGTGTACATGAATAAATGAAGAATTTATGTGTGTACACACATATGCCTTCTAAATCTTGGATAAATATGTGTATACATTCTAAATATTAAGAGTAAAATCTTTCTTACATACAGATTTCCAAATTAAAAAAAAGGCATCAACTTTGTTCCGATGTTACATTTGATCCTTCAATAACTACTAGTCTCAATTTAAATACAATAAGAAATATTAAATTTCAATAGTCTCTTGTCACTTGTATGGATCATAAATAAATTTCAAATGAAACATGGATGATTTGCAAGACTAAGAATAATCAGTTCCAGAGAAACAAAATCAAAATTAATAGAGTATATATATCCTTTAGTCTAAACAAATATTAGGTTCCTTATTTATTCTTTTTCTAGAAAAACTATCCCTCATATTGTTCAGTTTGATTCACCACCTTATTGTTTGTTTAAAAATTAGAACACTATAATGTGGTTTGCTTTGTTCTATCAATAATATTATTCCACATAATGGTCTCGATAAGCATGTTATCGTATAATTAATTAATAACATGATATCGGTTATCATTAAGTACCTTCATTTTACCTATTATCTATTGTGCTATGGTTTGACTAACCATATAGTGAAGGAACCATTCATTTATATGTAGTAGATTATGAACATATTTCGACCTAGATTTAAATGTTGGATCTAAATGACACTATACATGTATATACTTATATATAAGTACATCAATATATCTCATAAGAGAGAAATTATTCAATTAATTCATTATAACCCATGGCTTGACATGGCCAAATATAGGCATCAAAATGACAACATCAAACATTTTTGAACATTATCTGCATTCATTTGAGGGTTAACAATGGAATTATAGTATCATTCCTAACCCCCCTTTTTATTTGTATAGGGTAAAATTGTTTGATACCATATAAAATATTAGGGAGCAATGAGAAAATTGTTCAACCCATGCCTTTAGCATGGCCCGATTCACCACATTCACCTCACCGAATGGTGGGTGTGATAAACAAAACATAGGTTGAATGATGCATTCCATTCATCAACAGACAAAGTAACAAGATTATATGAATCGTTTAGATAGCATTAGCTAGAATTTTATAGAGCTCATAAGAAATTATAGTCATCAAATAGTGTCAACTGTACAACCATTTAATGTTTCTCATACCATAAGTTAAACACCATAATAGTGTCCTTCCAAACAAAAATAAAAGAGATGGGACAGGAAAAATTTATTCAAATAAAATAAATCCAACAAAAAATGGCTTTGTCAAATGGCCTGGTCGAACAACCAAGGCTACAGAGGGTGGATGTAGCATGAGGGTGGTAACCCATCATGGTTGATCATCCTATAAATGAACATAAAGGGTAAACCATTTGATCAAGGCTCAACCCTAAGAAAAGCTAACAGAGATTGATATGGCATCGAATAAGTGGTGACTGAAAGACAATACAGAGCAACAGATATACATAAGAAGAGCATAGTTTTTGAGAAAAACTAAACACAAGAAATACACAATATATTCAAGATAGAGCATGAATATGAATAACCATTTGACAAAAAAGGGAAACCTTTGATATAGTAGATCGATAATACCACCCTTAGTTGCAATTCTTGGTGCTTTTTCCTCAGTTGTAATTAGCAACAACTCCCCTGTTCTGTCATTCCCCCTTCCTCTGTCAATTTTTCCTTCAAAACCCCATTGGTTTTTTCTATATTACCTCCTTCAAATCACCCCCTCTAACTGAGAATATCTTCATTTCTATCTTTGGAAATAGTGGTTTTAATTCCTTATTCCATACCTCTATCACTTATCCACCCACTTCCCTTTCAATTTTGACCATTATAGGGGTCTGACCCTTCACCATTCATTATGGGAGTTATGAATTAAATCAAACACTCTCATTGTTGAAAACCTATTGTAATATATTTATACATGTATATGTTTGTCTGTGTGTGTGTGTGTCTAAGTGTGTGTGGGTGGGTGGGTGGTTTGACCCACATATATATGCATATATACATATATATATATATATAATTTTATTTTTCCCATTTCCTTTATCAAGATTCTATTCTCAAATTCATCAAAAAGAACAAATAATATAATAATTCTCCTTATGATAATTTTATATGATCAAATGCATTTTCCAAAACCATTTTAAATAAAACTTCGAGATAGATAAAGTAAGACAAGGATGCACTATATTCGTTTCTTTTACAAGATTGCTTATTTTACCAAATTGTGATTCCACACATGCAAGAATGATATTTTTCAATTACAAACAAATATAGATGTCCTGGTCTACTGTGGTGTGAGATATTCTAGAGTCCAACCTTTTTTTACCATTTGTATTCTAACTAAGCATTCCTACCTCAACCAAGTTCCTGTTCTTCAACTTGTTCCTGCACACAAACGTTCTTGCACTTTCCAACTTTATTAGTAACCTTTAACCAATTTAGTCATTACAAAATAGCTCTTTTTAAATCATAAAATTGCAAGATAATTATTTTTCAAATACTTTTTCGTTTATCATATCCATAAATACTAAATGATAAATTCCATTTTTAAAATATTTCATTTAACTTAACATTATTAAATGAAAGTAATCAAATTGATATGTGACACATAGTACCATTATTACTAGTGTCCCACCACTTAGTACCTATACTTGTCACCAAATGATTTATCACACTTCTATGGCTATTTCAATGACCACCATTGGGTCTACTAGTATAATACTCACTGAAGCCACTTCCACATCTACTAATACATCACATACTTTAAATACACTTATCCTACATGCCATTATTCTAAGCAATTATTTCATCCACCCCTTATATGTCCCATAATGTTGGTCATACACACCATTGTGGTTCCCAATCCCTCATGTTACTATTTATTCCTCAATCTTCGATGTACTATTTCAAAAGTTATATCATGTAGAAAAGAACTTAGTTAATGTAAGGCCAAGTGGGTGAGACAATGATGAATTCTCAAATCCTAGACTACACCCCTAACTTTTGATATTGGTACATATATAAATTACCCATTGGTTTTATGAAATCATATTTTTCAATTTATGGTGGAAAGGGGAACCCCACCACCTATTTATGATCATTCACATATATACATGTGTAGACTTCCTTTATGGGAATTTTATTAATGAAACTATTTCTACACACTATTAAATACTATGCTACTAAGTGGTTCTTTCCACTTCCTCAAGGGTATATATACTCATTTAATAATTTGAAAATAGTGCTCCTAAAACAATTCAACATTAACATTGTCCTTAGAGCAACCCTTGCTAGTTTGTTTAATTGTGTCTTGAAAATAATAAAATGAACACATAATGGTTATGTCATATGATATGGATATATATGTTTTTAAATAATCACCTCCTTCCATGAATTTCATTTGTAAAATATTTTTGTTAAGGGGCTACATTAATCAATCCATGGTAATGTATACATAAATAAAAAAATTATTTATATATTTGTGTGCAAATGTGAAAACTTTACACTCCAAGTTGACAACATTTCAAGTAAAAATCCTTCATAGCATTCTAAATATAAAATTTTTAATAAATATTCCAAGGGAAATGAACTCTCTCATTTTATAATGTTAAAGGAGTAATTAATACTGAAAAAAGACTTTATACTCTAAAAGTTTTGAGAATTTGAAGTCTTAAAAGTGCACCTAATTAATTTCAAAAAAATATGTTAGGACTCAATTTCATTTTTTTCCTTTTTCTTTTCTTGAGTCCCTTTTGTTTGTTTTCTTATTAAGTGTGATACATCATCAATAATCTATTTTGGAAATCACATAAGGATCATCATGCTAAAATTGTGCTCTTGGTTGTGTTCCCCTCTATTATCTTCAAAATAAAAATATTGGAAAAGTATAAGGTGGTCAGTAGCTCAATAGAAACTCCCAACATAAGGTTTCAAAGTCCCCTCCAATCTCTAATATTCTAATAGACATGATGCACAAGGAGAAAGAAGTGAGTGTTTACAAAATTTTAGAAGGTGATACGATATATCCTGATCTTGATTGATTTCTTGCGAACCCATATGGAGATGTTTCCTGCACTATCCCAGTGGGTCCTATTTTCATGCAAGTCTTAGTTTTGTGGAAATTTTGGGGTATATGGATAATACATGGATATTTTTCTAGCATCGAGATAGATCTTGATGCTGATAATTTCCCTACTAGGCTCCAATGCAAGGTAAATCTTGTGGAGTTTTATGGATGCTCAAACATATCCACATCCTAGCTAATGTCTCACAAATTTACATGACAGGAGAATTCATGTGAAGCTAAGAGAAGAAATAATTAAGGAAAAAGGATAATATAATTTATTGGCAAGGGAATTTTATAGGAATGATGGAGGTTCTTGATGGGTGGGCATGTCCTAATGAATTTTTTCTAGTGATTAAAGTTTTGACAAGGAAAAGAGTAGTGCTCATTTTTGCTTCTTTGTAGTGTGAAGGTAAAGGAATGAAAAAATGTGTTAGTCATGCATATCCAATAATTTAACTAATCCTCAAACCTCTCCACTTACTTGTAGTGATGAATCCATTCACCTAGCCACCAAAAATTATCACAAATCCCATCTTTCAATCTATAGTGTCCATCTTGGGTTACAGGAATAATCTTGAACCATGAATTTTAAGCATTGCTACAATACAACAATTAGGGTTATATTTTTCTACTATTGTAGGAATTTTTTTATCATTTCAAAGAGATTTTGGTCATTATGCATCTCCATATATCAAGGAAGTTGCAAGATAACCGTTGAAGCCAATTATAACCCTATTTTGGAAATGTACAAACTTGTGGAATTAAAGAAGTCCAATATTACATATGGATTTGTGGTAGAATATCCCCATGGTATTGAGTGTGAATTCAGGAAAAGTATTATTTATAGATAGGGATTTTCCTTTGCCGTGATATTTATTGGCATGAATCTAATCTCAAAGTTAGAAAAGTGTAAGACTTTTAAAACATTGCAAACCTTGTAATGATCTTTCTCTCTATATTCATGAATACATATTGTTCTATTATGGATAAATACGTATGATTTATTGTGATCTTCATTATTATTTTGGTATATAAATATAAAGGAATATATTCTTTGATTCCTATGTTTTCATTAAATCTTGTGTCATGACTTTGTTACCCATGAATAGGGGATGGTTTAGAACCCTAATCAGTCACACTCATCCATCAAACAAAAAAAAAAGCAGTAGTACATGAGTAGTTAGTCCATTGGTTCATTTATAACCTTCTAATATATCTAGGGATTCATCTTTGTTGAGCTTCAAATGAATTCATTTTTTCAAAGCTATGATTACACAACATTATTAGTAATAATATGGGTTATATGCAATCAAATTTTCTTGAACTAGTGACAATGTTTGGGGTTATGGAAATAGCTCAAGTTTAGTTGTAGATGTTTGTTGATTATACATTTTTTTGTGAGATTAATACCTATTAAGGAATACCCCTAGGAACACTATTCAAAGTCTAAGCTAAGGTTCATTCATAGAAAATATAAGAGACTCTCATCGAGTTAGTTGAGATTCCTTCATTGTTCAATTGAAACACCATATTCATTCACTTACTGACAAACTTTACCTTGTGAGTGGCTTTTGGTTATAGGAAGTGGATCAGTGATCTTGATACCTAATAGAATGGTGCTATTTTTTGTGGAAGATGTTACTTTAGCCATTTTCAATGAAGCATGGGATTGGTGCATATTTGAAACACCTTTATAAATTTTTTTCTAGTTTATGTTAGGGAATTTACTTTGGGTGAGTTTGGGCATCCCATCAACTCATCCTCAATATCATGATGCCATTACTAGTGATATATTTTTTTGTGTAAGTGGGCTACAAACTCAAGAAGACAAGTAGTGGGTTGATTTTAATTGAAAAATTAGCTAGTGGCTAAAACCCATAATCAAATTTTTACATTGGAGGTCCATGCACTTCAAGGGGTTCATCACTTTTGTGAGGTGGTAAATTTTTCATCCAAATTTTTTTTTTTTCTATTGTTATTCATGTTTCATGAACATATATGAAGTGAAGATAGCTAAAGGAAAGGTAATCTATTTTCCTTACAAAATTTGAAGCATGTTTTCTTTCTTGGTAAAGAAACAAAATATTTCTCTAACCTCTTTTTTCTATCTTGTATAATTAATTATAACCAAATATGATTAGCTAGAGTGAACTCAGTTACCCAAAGGATACATAAGAAAATTTAAGATATAATTCAAACCTTAGATGTTATGACAGAGAAAATTCCCAAGAGTATTATGAGGATGAGCCCCCATGTTGTTCATACAACCCAATACAAAGAAAAATACACATTCTTAAATGAAAGCATCCATAATTGAAAGGAAGTTGAGGATATATGTGCTCCTTAAGTTAGAAAGGGAATTTGAAGAAACAATCAATATCATAAGATCACAAAGACACCCTCTAGTTATAAAAAATAGGTATTTTTAGTCTCTTAGTTTTTAAATTGATCCCATTTATATATATATCTTGACCTTTCTTGGGTAAATTATAAAATGAAAAAATGATATCATCTTCAATCTATAGATTAGTTCCAAGGTTTGATGGGTATAACATTGGTCAATGGGATACATATTTCAAGGTAATTTCAAATTTCATAGGGAAATAACACTTTAAAAATGAGGAAATGTGGATTATTTTCTTTGTTAGGCATCTGATTTCTTGGAGATTTTTTTACCTCTTGGAATTATTTTACGATTGGATTTAAGAGGAACTCAATTTTGACATGTTCTAATATTAATGAATAATTAGAAGAAATCATAGAGGGGAAGTCTTGCATGGAGTTCAATCACATATTTTTTATTTCTTCCCAAAATTCCAAGTGATTTTTGAGATAACAAACCTTCCTGTATTGATATCTTTCTTCAATCTTATGAAGCTGATCTAGGCTCAATATGGGAAGAATCTAATTTTGTAAACTTTTTGCAAGAATATAGGTGCATTGATTTCATTCATAATCTAAGAAATGATATGATTGCAAAATATTTATTCTCGAGAACAAGATTTTCTTGTGGTAAAAAAGTTATTTATGATGGTGATTTTATGGAGGGTGCATTTGTTGAATGCATAAGACAACTGAGAGGGGGTGAATTAATTGTACACATTCAAACATAAAAACCTTCATTATCATTCATATCCTTATTAGCTCTTAAAATCTTATTCATATTTAGTATGAAAGTAAATGAATGAAATAACAACACATCAAACACCATACACAATAGAAAAAAATATTAGCTCACAGTATAAAGTAATTGCAATATTAAATATAATAGGTTCACTGTCAGAGGGAA
>VDFB02030466.1:22289-89379 GCA_007258455.2 Sequoia sempervirens
AATTTGAACTCATGTGCATCTAATTAATTTATTTAATTAGATAATTCATCAATTATCCTTCTCATCTTTTTCAGGATTTATTTCCTTTGAAAGATAATCAAAATCTTTCTATTTTTTTCACATCTTATCTTATCTTGTTTTAATTCCTTTAAACAATAAATCAAAATCTTTCTATCTTTCGAAAATCTTATCTCATCTCATTGTTTTTCCTCTTTTGAAAAAAAATCAAATCATTATCAATCTTGTCAAATCTTATCTCTGTCCACATTGAAAATCTATAAATCAAACCTTTCACAGACCATTTGCATCGAATCTTCAGACATCCTTATGCTGTCAAATTCATTCTTCCATCGAATCTTCAGACATCTTTATGCTATCAAAATCATTCTTCAATCGCCATCTATCATCCTCATCAGGTTGTTATGCTGCAGAATTGAGCAACCAACATTTCTCTATTATCAACCTTCAAAATCTTGCATCCTTGTGCAGGTGCAGAAGAGCCATGGAGATCAATCAACACTAATTTGAAAATCGGTTTGCAGTTTCTTTGTTTACTATTTTTATTTTCATTCTAGTTGTACTTCATGGTGCTTGATAGGATTTAATTTGTTTATTGTCTTCAATGCATTTAAACCTTTGATTTATTTCCCTATCTACAACAACAATTTGGAATATGCCATCAACACCCTCAAATACAACAATTTTTTCGCAACTTCATATACCTAAATAATATAATCATTCTATACAAACTGTACTAACTCCTTCCACATACTACAAAATCCTATGAATCCAAACCATGCAGATCACCAAACTCAAACAAATATGATAAAAAGATAGATACATTATAGAAACATTCCCAAATCATAAAGACAAAAACCACAATGCATCTAGACATGTGGGAGGCAGTTCCATTTCTCCTCCTAGAAAAACACTACTTCACAACTGGCTACTACTAGTGAACACAACTTCTTCTACTTATTGATCTAGAATAGGAAACTCTAGATATAAAATTTTGAACACCTCTAATAAACATATTGGAACCACACAAGAATAGCTTCAATACAAAAGAAATATGGGGGGAAAATTGGAACACCACTCTATCACATTGAACTCTCTTTTATTCAAATTTTCTCAAAAGCACTTGGAAACCAAGCACCGCAAACACTATCTTAATAACTACAACACTTTCTGAGTATATCAACCACAGAAGAGGTTGATATCCACAATAACTTACTCACTATTTATACATTAGAGGTTGATACTAGTGACTATACTAATGAAAACATAATACAACCAACATACTTACTTCCTAAAGGATTGACATTGATGGAGCAACACTATATTGACATTAATGATAACACAAGTTTCCAACAATATCCTTGTTTTTCATTGATGAAACACTTGACATAAAAAACCATCAATAAGAATCAACGAATCTGATCAACAACAAACACCGCTCCCCCTTACACAAGCATTTATTCTTTCCAAAACTTTCTCTTTTACCAATACTCTCTCCTTTTCCTCATATGGTTTTTTAGCTAGCTTTCTCCCTCTTTCACACTAATGGAAAAGTATATAACACATAGTTTATTTTCTTCTACTCCCCCTTTGTCATCAGTAACAAATACTTGCTATCTCCCAAAGGCAACACCTGTAAGAAAAAACAACTGCAACCAACTCTTTCCACTACTATACATCTTTTTTTCTCACTTCCTTTAACAAAGCTTCAAAGGAAAATAACAACAAACAACTTTTTTTTACTACACTCTCTTTTCTTAACACCTTTTTTGCACACCTTTTCATTTTACTTTTCTGCATACTCCCCCTTTATGGCATAAAATATGATCCATGATCTGAATACACCAAGAAGAAAAAACTATTACCTACTACCCCTGAGAGGTAACCTTCAACATCAATCTAAGAGCAAGAATGTAACTTGAAATGCTTCCTAGATATATGGACACACTTATGCATCTAGTTAATGGAAGGATGGGCAATAACCTCTAGCTTTTTCCAGAGATACTAAAATGTATCTTTTGGAAGAGCATTAGTGAAAATATCTACAACTTGATCCTTTGTAGGAATACACTCCAACTTCACCTCATTCTCTACAACTTTCTCTCTCAATAAGTAATATGTGATTAATATATGCTTTGTCCTTGAGTGCATTACTGAATTCTTTAAAATATTGATTACACTTGTAATATCACATAATATATAAATAGGTTCATCATATGATACTCTAATATCCTTAAAAAATAGTTTCATCCACAACACCTATGCACAACAAGATGTTGCAACAATGTATTTTTCTTCTTTAGTAGATAATGAAACTAAATCTTTCTTTTTGCTTACCCAAGACACCAACTTGCTTCCAAGAAAGAAAACACCACCACTTGTACTTCTTCTATCATCCACACAACTTGCCCAATTTGCATCTGTATAGGACCTTAGAGAGAAATTAGTATCCTTTCGATACCACAAGATATATTTTTGAGTTCCCTTCAAGTATTTGAATATTCTCTTTACTACTCCCACATGTGACTCTATTGGATCTTCTTGAAATCTATCCACAAGAAAAATTGCATGCATGATATTTGGTCTAGTAGCACTTAGATATAGTAGTCCACCAGTCATTGATCTATACTTTCTCTTATTAGCTTAGGAGATTCATCATTCTTTTTCAACTTGGAACTAGTAACCATGGGAGTGCATACCAATTTAGAGTCTTCCATTCCAAAAAATTTCAATATTTCCTTGACATATTTTGATTATGAAATGAAGATACCTTATTTTGTTTGATTGATTTGTAGCCTAAGGAATAAATTCATCTCCCTAAACATTTATATTTCAAACTCATTCTACATCAGCTTTGCAAATATTTTGCACATTGCTTCATTTCAAGATTTGATCTTTCTCAATTTTGAAATAAATATTTCTATTTGTGGTGTCTTTATTGAACTCTTGTTGCAGCAATTACCTATCCAATCTTGCATAGCAAGCTCTAGGAGCTTGCTTGAGTCTATGTAATGTCTTCTTCAATCTACAGACCATATTAGGATTATCTGATAATTGAAATACTTCTATTTTTTCAATGTATACCTCTTCTTCCAACTCACCATTCAAGAATCTAGACTTCACATCCATCTAATAAAATTTGAAATCCTTATGTGTTGTAAAAGCTAAAAACATCCTTTAGTAACAAAAAAAGTATAAGGAGAAATTAAAACTAGTTAAAATTTCCAATAGCTATTTCAAAATTGACAACATCAAGGTGCTATGGAGAAAGGTGCTTCATGTTATTATGGAGTATATCACCCTAGACAAGAGATTCACCAGAGTTTATGGTCATCAATTTTCCATTCTTAACCACTTCCGCATAAGGTATGGATTTCTCTACCTCACTATTTGTTATGTTTGTTGAGTAATAGCCTTGAGGACCATAAGAAAAATCCTATGAGGTACCCTATTTTTCATCCTGGTCTTATTAGGTTAATATATGAACACTATCAAAGCATGTCAGCCTTATCCAAACCTGTTGCCTCCACGGTGCCTGAGGACTATCACATAGACAGTGGTGGTTCATAGAATCAACCTTATTAGGAGAGAATTGTTGAATCCCACTCATCCTCTGAGATGTTTGGTAAGAAAACCTAGCCTAGAAAACCCCAGCTTGCTAAAGTTAACCCTGAGACCTACCCTGGCAGCCATGTTCCTTTAAAGAATCTTGCTCTCATGGGCTCCCCTACCAACAAGTTGGTTTCCTACTTTGCAAACTCTTTGGAGGACAAAGTTGAGAACCCTAAAGCTAGCAAAAATGTTGTGCCCTCCCCTCCTGCCTCTCTCAAAGCTAATGGTACTAGATTTCCTAGCTCCCCCAATCCAAATGATGTTATCCTCATCTTATACTGGGTTTAGTTTGGCGATATTTTTTCCTCTGCAAGAAATGGCATTGGTGACATTTTTCAGGGCTTTGAAATGTGCCTATGAAGAAATTAATGATCTCAATCAAAGAAATAGGGTTTTGTATAGCAAGTTAGAGGAGCTAGAACTAAAGTTGGCTACTCTCAACAATGAAGAAGGAAAACAGAAAAAGAACAGCACTGGAATGGGAGAAGGTGAAATTGAGGATAAGTACAAGACTCTAGAAGTTGAAATGATCAAAATAAAAAATAACATGAAAATTGTTGTGTAACAAAACCATAAATTGGCTAGGCACAATGCCATCATCATCAACGCTATGTCTGAAAAAGCTGGAAAAAATGCAACATGGTTCGCTAGTCATTGACCTAGAAGAGAACAAGGATAAAAAAAAGAACGAGGACCAAAGTATTTCAAAAAGGACCCATGCCAACCTTAAAAGGAAAGTTCCTTCTACTATCTAGACGGTTTAGATTTTAAAGAGGGGGGTTCAGGATATGAATAACTTGGAAAATGAGACTGCAGAGTTATTAAAGGCCCAAATTTAGTTTTTGTTGGTGTTTTGTCTAGTTTTTTTGTTCTATGGCCTTTGCTGGCCTTTTTTGGTGGTTGTGGACTTGTCTTGTTGTTTTAACAACCTTTCTGCTTTTGGTGTCTTCAATGATCTTATCTTTTGTTTGTAAACTTTATGGTTTCGGGACTCTATAAAACCCATTTTTTCCTCTTTCAAAAATAGAAAAAGTATCCTTTTCCCTTACTTTATTTGGGAATAATTGTCATTAAATAAACCTAATTTTCCCTAGGTTTAATGTTGTAATGTGTTGTAACACATTCACATTGATCTTGGCCCCCCTTTTAATAAAATGAAATTAATTTGTACCTTAATTAAGTGTTGCAAAGTTTTGTAACACACATTCACACTTATCTATGGTCATTTTAATTAATTGTGGTTAATTATAGTTAATTAGACCCTTTAATTAAAATTTAAGACTTATATATGACACCTCCCTAAGATCTATCCCAGCACCCATAATTCAAATTATATAACATTTAATTGGGAAAAATCAAGGTACTAGAAATTGATGTTAGGACCTATTTTCCCTAGGTGGTGAATGGTTCCTCCCTCTATAATATCCCCCTTTATCAGCAATTTGACATGGGTTTTTAGTGTTCTTTCATTCCCCAAAGGCAAGGTCCTGGAAAACTATGCGAGGACGCATTCACCCTAGGTGGTGAATAGCTCATCCCTTAATGAGGACCCCATTTTTGAATTTAATTCTAGTGATATTTTAATAATGTTTGTCTCTAGATCTGGTGTTGGCTTGAATTGCTTGAATTTTGGGGTTAATCTTTTTATTTAGTATAAATAAGGGGTTAATTCACATTGTTTCACCTAGAAATTTTATGAGAGCATCCTAATACTTTACAAGAGCATAATATAGCACTTTAATAGCATTTTCAAAGGAATTTCAAGGTAGGTTATCAAGATTTTAGTGCAAAAAGTTCAATATCATTTCATCATGTCAAGGGTTTAGTGCATTTATACATGTTGAGCTAAGAGATTCGATGTACCATTGAGGATCTATTACAAGAATTGTTTACATCTCATTCAAGGATCAAGATATACATTCTTCATGACCACTACATGTTAGATTACAAATTTATCTTCTAATACATATTTCAAGGTATCATCAATTGCAACATTTCATGTTCATGCTTCAATTAGATTATTTCATCATTTGGTTTAATTACCTACAAAGGGTTTGACTTAGGAAAACCCTTATTCACTAACAATCAACAATTTTTTCTTCCCTTGAATGCATGTTTGTAGATTTACAGGTTGAAGATCAAGTGGAGAAGAAGTTTAGAGAAAAGTTACAAAATTTGTCAAGTTGCAAGATTGACCTTCATAGTGCAAGAACAAATAATTGAAGCTACAAAATTGAGTACAGGTTTTCGGGAGCTAACAACTAGGGATATGAGAGTGTAGAAATCAAGGAAAATAACCGAGATCTCAATTTCATAAACCCTAACAAGGACCCATTCTCCACTAAAGGCGAATGATTCCTTTGTTCCCTAAAAAAAGGCTTCTTGCAATAAGGCACACACCTCTTTGAGCTCTAAAAACTCCCCTCATAGTCACTATAATAGTTAGGGCCAATTTTTTATTATTTTTTGCATCTTTTGGCTAGCATAATTGCACAAATTATAACTTGATTTTGTGTGAATAATTCTAGTGGTTTACCTTGATCTTGATAAGCCCTAATTTCTTCATCCAAATAGCCTCCATTCTTTCCATCAAAGAAAATGTCTCCTCAAAGTCTATTCCTTCTACTTGTGAGTAGCCTTTGTATACAAGCCTAAGAAATTCTCCATTCTCATTCAACTTTTTTTGAAATAAAATTTATTTCCAATCACATTCTTGTTTGTTGGTCTTGGGACAAGTTCCAAAGTCTAATTATTCTCAATTTTTATTAATTCTTCTTCCACAACCTTGATCCAATATTCATCCTTGCATGCCTCAATCATAGTTTTAGGTTCAACTTTGGAAAGTAAACATAGATTTACCTATTCTTCTATCATAGAATCCTTTCTTCTTGTCTTGAGACACATTTGATTTTGTCACCAATGATTTGATCTTTAGAATGATTCTTCTACACATACATAGGAGTCTTAGAGATCTATTTCAAAGCCTCTTCTTCTTCAACCTAAACTTATTTTTCCTCTCCTTCATCTTTTTATTCTTCTATGCAATAGGACTCATCAGACTCATATCCTTCTATCATTATTGAAATTTTATGTAAGTTTTCATTGACTTTGACACTTTCTTTTTAAAGGATACTTTTTAGCCTCTTGTTGTAGTACTAATAAGCCTTGCTTCTTGTAGAGTATCCAAGGAAGATTCCTTCATCAGATCTTGCTTCAAAATTTCATAAGTTTTCTTCATATCTTTTAATATAGTATTTTCATCCAAATACTCTAAAGTATTTGACAGCATGAGTTCTTCCCTACCATAACCCATAGGGAGTCTTTGAATTGTTTGTCCTTGCTTGCACTCTATTAAGTATGTAAACTATAGTATGAGTTGCTTCTCTCCAGTAGAAACCTAATATATTTTCTTCTCTAATAATTGTCCATGCTACTTCCTAAATAGTTATATTCTTCCTTTCCACTACTCCATTCTACTGAGGAGTCTTAGGAGTTGACAAATGCCTTTTTATTCCATGATCTTCACAAAAATTGTTAAACTCATTAGATTTGAACTCTCCATCTTTGTTAGATATTAAATATTTGATTTTTATATCCATTTCATTCTCAACTATATCTTTAAAATCCTTAAAATTATCTAGAGCTTCTAAGTTTTCTTTGAGAAAAGTTACTCAAGTCATTCTAGAGTAATCATAAATCAACAACATAAAATAACTGTCACCTTGAAAGCTTATTTTTCTGATATTTCCATAAAGGTATGTATGCACCAACTCTAAAATTCATGTGGTAGAATATTCCTTTATTTTGAATCTCTTTCTAGTTTTCTTCCCAGCCTGACATTCCTTGCAAACTACATTGATAAGATTTGTAATCTTTGGCATATCTTGCACAACTTGAACATAGTTGATCTTCACTAGGCTATAAAAATTGATGTGACACATTCTTCTATTCCATATCAAAATTTTGTTGATTTGAGACATAAAGCACTTACCATTGGCACCCTTGAGCTAATAAACATATCTATCAATCCTTGCTCCCGAGTCAACCAGAGGTCTAGATCCTTTTCTGATCTCACATCCATTATCCTGAAAAATCAATATTATTTAATTTTCTACACATATGTCCTACATTCAAAAGATTATGCCGAAGACCATTAACATAAAGAACACCATTTGTGTTATGCTTTCCATCAAAACTGATTGAACCTTTCCCACAAATATTACCAAATGTCTCACCACCAAACTTGACAAGACTACCTAAAAACTTCTCAAGATTAAAAAACTTAGTCTTATCACTTGTCATACAATTTGAGCATCTGTTGTCAATAATCTAGTAGTTTTTTCCCTCTCTTGCATGAAAATTTGTCACCATAGTCCCTTTGATATTGTGACATGCTTCTAGAGAAATTTAATTTATACATTGCTCAAAGTGAGTAGAATTAGTTCCAACATTTAGAGCCATGCACAATAATTCATTATTTTCATCATCTCGGTAATCAGACCCATCATGAGATATATTGGTATCTTTTTTAACATAATAACATCTACTAATTTATTTACCTTTATTATCCTTATGTTTTTCATTTGAAGCTTTGATAGGACATCTTGAGGCTTAATGAGCTATCTTTACACAATAAAAAAAATTGAATGGTACAACATGGCTCTATATTTTCTGGTGCCCATTTTCAATCATCCTGATCTGATTCCTCATTCTTCTTTGCTTTTCCAACTTTAAAAGTAGTCTCTTTTCTTAAATTACTTGGATAAAACTCTCTCATTTCAAAATTAGTTGAAGCACCAAATAATTGATCTCCATAATAATGATCTAAATTTTGAGCTTCCTGAATGGTAGAAATTTTAGAGCTATAAGACTTAGGAAGATTTCTTAGTATCTTCTTTACCATCTCATCTTCTTCTAGTTTTCTACCAAAGCCTGCAATGGAATTGAAAACCGCATTCACTCTATGCATGTAGCTTACAATATCTTCATCCTCTGACATACATAGGGTTTCAAACTTAGTCTTTAGATTTTGCATCTTTGCTTTCTCAACCTTATCATATCCTTCATAGATACTTTAGAGCTTCTTCCAAATCTCTCTAAAATATTATAGCTCATAATTTTCACAATTTTATCAATTGGAAAGACCACTCAAGAGAGCATACCTTGCTTTACCATTGTTCTCGTAAGAATTGATCTCATCATTAGTTGTCAAACCATTTGTAGGCATGGCATATCCATCTTCATTTGACTTCCAAACTCCAAACCCTAGGGAGAAAAGGAAACCTCCCATCCTAGTCTTCCAAAATGCATAATCTGATTTCCATCATATAGAGGAGCCTCTTTCTTGTGCGCCATCCAGATCTACCTCAAATGGTTAATATTTATTGCAAGGAAACAAGCTCTGATACTAGTTGTTGACAAGAAAAATGAGAGGGGGTGTGAATAAATTTTACATTAAAACATCAAAACCCTCATTATCATTTAGATCCTTATTATTCCTTAAATTCTTAATCAAATTTTGCATGAAAGAAAATGAATGAAACAACAACAAATCAAACAACATACACAACAAAACACCAGATTTACATGCAAAACTAAAGAAGGGAAAAACCACAAAGAGGATTAGGTCACAATATAAAGTAATTACAATATTGAATACAATAGGCTCAATGTTAGAGGGCACATTCCCCAAAAGAAAGAAGGGCTCAGTGCTAGATTAGAAAGAAGAAATAAGATTGTTACAATGATAAATCCATCTCAGAGCAACATAAAAAATCCACCATTGCAACTCTAGACCATCTTCAACCTTTAGTTCACTGCCTGTAGTAAGATCATGTATTCTAAGGAATGTAGACAACTTCTCTTTATGGAATATTGTGTGTTTTCTTTGATGTCAATAGGTTTATGTTGTCATTGACTTCAACAAATCCTTGTTGTTGCATTGATGTCAACAAGTCTATGGAGAGATTGTTGGAATATTATATATTAACCTTTGTAATGCTTTGATTAGTTGCATTATGTTGTTATTAGTAGTGTCACTAGTTTTAACCTCTAATTTTGCATTGATAAGCATGAGTTTGGTTGAGTTGTTGTATTATAGTTGCTTTGGTGGTGTTGAGGAAGTATTGTAGGTGATGAGAATGTTCTTGTGGTGCTTGTTTTCCAAGTGCTTTTGAGAATATTTGCAAAAAAATAGAGAAAACAATGCAGTTGAGAGGTGCTCTAGCATACATAGTGTTGTTCTGGTTTTTCTCTGCATTTCATCTATATTGAAGATCTTCCTATGCAATTCATATATTTTGATCAAATGTGTTCAAAGTTGTTCTATCCAAAATTTCTTTTTTTTATCATTGTGTGGAGAATTTTGTGTTCAATAGTGTGTGAACTATGCAAGCAATATTGTCTAGGAGAAATGATTTTTCTCCACATTTCTTCATAGTATGTTTTTTGGTCTTGTGTGTCTGAGGGTGTGCTTATATTACACATATCTATCTTTTGTTGAAGTTTCTTATGTTTTGGTTCTCTGCAAGGTTTCTTTCATGTGTTACAATATGTAGAAGGTTAACTGGTTGTTCAGGGTGAGTATATTCTTTAGGTAAAATTTATTACAAAGAAATTTGTTATATCTCAAGGTGTTTTTGGAATATTCCAAATTATGTTCAAGTGATGTATGTTGTCTACAAGCCATCTTTAGATCAAAGAAAACATGTACTTAAATTTCTAATGGTGTTTACAATAATTATAGATTTGATTTGATTTGATATTTTTATAAGCATGGTGTGGCATTTATATGTGGATTTAGTTCTGAGTGAATGTGTGATGTGGGTTTCCTCCATTCCTTTCCACCATGCAAATGTCTTAGATCCAACTTAATTTTAATTTGTACAATTAAGGTGCATAGCCAACCATGGATATTGTTTTCAAGGTTGAGGATGGTATGCATAAGTGATGAATTGATGGAGTATGAGTGTTTAGTGAAGTATGATAGTTTTATGCAAAGTGTAGAGTTGTAGAGTGTGAAAGGGAAAAATGTATTGTGAAATTTAATATGTTATACTAATGGAAGTAGTGAGCAGAAGGTGTCTATATTCTTTAGAAAGGTTGCAAATGTATTGGTGATGTTTTGCTGGAACTTTTTTTTTTACTCTGAGATAGACTTCTCATTGTAACATTCTTCTTTATTTCATTTTTGTAAACTAGTAGTGAGCCCTTGGTAATGAGCCCTTCTTTCTTTCGGGAAGTGATCCTTTCATATTTGGTGTTGTAATTACTTTATATTGTGAGCTAATCCTCACTGTGGTTTTTCCCTTCTTGGGTTTTTGACTTAAATCTAGTGTTTTGTTGTGCATGGTGTTGTTGTGTTTTAGTTTTAGTTATTTTATTTCATGCTAAATAACTCTAATAGATTAAACACTAATAATATTGACATGGATCTAAGTATCATAGAGGGTTTTTATTTTTTTATTGAACAACTAATTCACCCCCCACCTAGTTGTCTTGTGCATTCAATAATTTGTTTAAGAGAAAGGTTCCTTAGAAGAAAGCTTAACCGCTTGAGGTAGATCTGAGATGGCGCACAAGAAGGAGGCTCCTTTGTTTGATAGACTAGATTATGCATTCTAGAAGACCATGATGGAAGGTTTCCTTATATCCCTAGTATTTGGTTTTTTAAAGTTTATTGAAATTGGATATATTATGCCTAAAAATGGTCAGAGTACTGATGATGAGACGAAGGCCTATGAGAATAATTTTAAAGCAAGGTATTCTCTTTTAAGTGGTCTTTCTAATACTGAACTTGTGAAGGTTATGAATTTTAAAACTGCTAATGAGATTTGAAAAAAGCTAGAAAGTATTTATGAAGGAGATGATAAATCCAAGAAAGAAACGATGCATAATTTAAAGATATTATTTGAAATCATGTGATTTTTAGAGGATGAAAATATCACAAGCTACATGCATAAAGTGGAAAAAAAATTCAACTCCATAGAAGGTCTTGGTAGAAATATTGATGAAGATGAAGTTGTAAAGAAGGTATTAAGAACTCTTCCTAAAACTTACAGTCATAAAGATTTTTTTATTGAGGAAGCTCAAGATTTAAGCAAGTATTATAGATATTAGTTGTATGGTGCTTTATCTTCTTTTGAAATTAGATATTTTTGACCAATTTATGTAAAGAATGAGATTGATTTTAAAGCTAGAAACTCAAAGAAGAATGAGGGATCAGATCAGGAGGATCTTGATGATGAAGAAGAAATTTTTGTAAGAAAACTAAAAAAGGGCACTATAAAATAAAGAGGTAAGATACCTTGCAAATGTTTCAATTATAAAAAGATGGGTCATTATGCTTCAAGATGTCCATCCAAAGCTTCAAATGATAGAAATAAG
The DNA here is from genome assembly GCA_007258455.2 of Sequoia sempervirens. Classification (NCBI taxonomy): domain Eukaryota; kingdom Viridiplantae; phylum Streptophyta; class Pinopsida; order Cupressales; family Cupressaceae; genus Sequoia; species Sequoia sempervirens. Next base: position 34,305 of record VDFB02030466.1, read on the forward strand.
GATAATAAAGGTAAATCAATTAAGATATGTTATTATGTTAAAGACAATGCAAGTATATCTGATGATGAATCTAATTATCTAGATGATTAAGATGATGAATGCTTGTTCATCAATATAAATATCAAAACTAATTTTGCTAACTCTGAGAGATGCATGAAGGAGAATTTTGTAAAAGTAGGTCATAATATTGAAGGAACTATGGTGACTACTTTTCATGCTAGAAAGGAGAAGAACTACATGATCATTAATAGTGCATGCTCAAATCATATGACTAGTGACAAGAGTAAGTTTGTCAAACTTGAGAATTATGAAGAAGGTCTTGTTAATTTTTGTGATGATACATCTACTAAGCTATCTGGAAAAGGTTCTATCAGTTTTGATGGAAAGCATAATATAGATAATGTTCTTTATGTTAAGGATCTATGACATAACCTCTTGAGTGTAGGAAAAATGTGTAGCAACTTAGGATATAATCTTTTGTTTCAATATGATGGTTGTGAGATCAGAAAAGGGTCCAAAAATATGGTTTCTACTAGAAGAAGGACATATGAAAATGTGAACCATATATTTTTGGATTAGGGATGTTATGTCTCTTTTACTCAATTAGGGTCTTTCACCTAATGGAAAGAGATATATCCCATACCCAAAATCTAGTTGGTTCATTCAAATTAGGAATTGTATGATCCAATTAAGGGTAAATGAGATGATCAAACTACAACTGAATGATGAAATTGATTGATTAATGAATGGAAACTAGGAGAATGAAGAATGTTTGAAAACACATTGTGTAATGAAAAAACACCTAGAAATGGATGCAAATTGTAATAGAACTTGACAAAATTGAAAGTGTGCACCTAGAATATGAATGGAGACTACAAATGGATTTTGGAATGTTGTTGATGCTGATTTTTCAAGTCTAGTGGGACTCATTCTCCATTCTAGGTGAATTAGTCCCAATTCTACAAAATGTTCTGGAACCTGTTTCAGACAAAAGGGTATCTAAACATGTAGAAAACCAAAAAATGACCTGAAAGTGAGAAATATTCGCCACCCCTGGTGAATGATTCCACTTTTGAATTTCTAAATATTGAAAGGTGGAATCCAGAGCTTTCGATTTGCACTTATTGCTTCTTTGGGTGTCTGGTTCGGAAACAATCAAATTCAGGTATGAAAATTCCTTTTTATTGATATTTTTCCTTTGATAATGAAGAGAGGTCTTAAAAAAAAATTCAACTTGATTCCTAATGATTTCCAAGCTTCTAAGATTCCTAAATCTTCAAACACACAAGAAAAGAAAGAGAAATGTTGAATGTTAGGGCATGGGGGTTTTCCTTGTTGAAACCCCTTTGAGGTAATCAAACCAAAATGATGAAAGAATGTAATAAAACATGAAATAATGGAGTTGATTACCTTGCCATGATGTTTGATCTTGAAAGTCTATAGCAAAATATGAAGGATTTTCCCTTGAAGGTTTGAAAATTGATATATTGGTGACTTGAAATGATAAAACCCTAAGTTGCTTGATTGGAGATGGAGGAATGATGGATGGATAATGAAGAATGAATGTGATCTAGGGTTTAGAGAATTGATTTTATAGGAAATTTACCTAATTAGCTCAAAAATTGGACCCCTAAGGCTAACATGTGAAAATAATAAACTTAAATTTCAAAATTTCCCGCTCAAAGGTAAAAAATGAGCCAAATGGCACTCATTCACCACCTATGGTGAATGGGTCCTATTAGCTCTCAAAAATGCAGGCAAGGATACCTCAAGAGGTTGCCAATCTCTTGGTACATTTTAGGGTAACAAAACAAGGTTTGAAATAATTGAACCTTCTACTCTTCAAGTGCTAGACCTAGGCGGGTGTACCTATAACGGATAAAGCAGACTTAACCTATGATCTTCCTTCCTACAACAATTTATCCACAAAGGCATATGGAAGTGAACAAAATGGATCAAACTCAAGGAATAGATTGTATACTAAAATGAAGACTAAATCCTAATATGCTCAACTAACAGATGTAAAAAAATATGAATGAGACTAAATGATGTGAATGGTGAGACCAGTGCCTTATAGGGTATGCGGAGTCAAGAGAAATCTGAGATAAGTACTCTATTCTGGCAAGAATTCAAGCTATTCAGCATATGATTTGGTTTATAGCTTGTATAAACATGCAAGATTATAATTACCGAGTTCTTCTTAAATGATCCAATTGATATCTTCTAATTACTATGATCAACTTAGAGGATTTAATCTTTACTAGAAAGAACCAATTAATTGATCACACAGTTACAACAAATGTGTACTGACAAACTAGAGGTAAACTTGTTACACCAATTCAAACAATAAGAGAACATCACAATTGGAGACAACTTCGATAATATTTTCAATAAACACGACCAACAACTGATACCAGAAACAATTGCAACACATCAAAAGACTTCCATTGATATCTCCATGATTTTACATATGCAACATAATCTCATTTTTTGTGAAACATTGTGTTCCTCTGAACTGTATCTATTCTATCCTACTATTTTACCTACTACTTCATTTACAATTGAGAGTGATTATTTATACATCAGTATCCGAATAAGCACATCGTTTCATATTCCAATATCAACAAACAGTTGCAATTAGGAATTTTCATGTCAGCCATAGTGCATAAGACTTCATCAATCATTCGCTGTAACATCCCCGTGAGTATGCCGAAGGCAACAATATCGCTGATCATCCCTTTGGTCTTCTGTGCCTTTCCGTAACACATCCGAGTCGTGAATACATCATATCGAAAACCCCTAAAACCCCATTTGTCTCCCGCGCATTGCTGTAGCATTTCGTTTGTCACAACGAAGCCATTTAGTATTCTTTTATTCCCTTTCAGTTTCGTCTTCGCATTCGTTATAGCTCATCTGGGTCAGTGAGATATCACAGAGATTACAATACGTTTTGCCGATATGTACTTCTTATGCCTTCCATTCGTCGAGACCCAAGGAGCCTCTCACCGAAATGCACCTTGTTCTAACTCACTATCGCGGTAACTTAATGGTGTCGGGAAGACCTTATAGAGAATCCACCTTGTTCCGTCGAAAGTTCCTTTATCTCCCGAGTCTCCAAGACAACAGTAAACTCCTGCTGACAAAGTCCCCCTGTGCTCCATCAGCAAGACCGGGCACCTCGCCAAGACATTTTAGTTTTCTTACCGACTGAAATAAGACTTACCGATGAAGCCATTCATTGGCAAGACAATGAGCCTTCGAAGAGACTCATACCGATGCAAAAAGTTACACTGAACCCATTCCTTCATCTCATTCGCTGAGACTTATCCCAATGTGCTCTATCGGTGAAACACCCTGATTTCGTTGAAACTCTCGCCGAAGACCACCTCTCCATAGATCGCCAAGACATTTCGGTTTTCTTACCGACTGAGTCCACCTGTCGCTGATGACCCCCTTCACATCTTATCGGCAAGACACTACTCCGATATACTTTAGTCTCACCGATGTACATTCCTCGTCGCCAGTCGGTAAGACAATGCTCAATCACCAAGACCACTTGTCGAAAACCTTTAGCTTGGCCGAAACATTTCCACATGTGCCAGTCAGAGAGACAAAATGTTTTTGCTGTGACCTTACGCCGATACTCATCAATTTGGCCGAAATGAATACTTGTGCACAGTCGGTATGACATGTGGAGATCGTCGTGACGTTATATCGATGCCTCAATCCTTTGCCGATAGAACCTTTGATACGCCTTTCGACAAGACATTCATATTTCGCTATGAACTTCACCCGAATATGACTCCTATGCCAATATGTGTCTTTCAAACAAGGGTCGGTGAAACATGACGTGTTCGGTGAAGCATTACACCGATGATCCTGACTCATGCCGATATGAACACTCCCGTCGCCGAGATGATGAAACTGTTATGTCGATAACTGCCAGTGAATGAGATTCAGTCGCCATGACATTAAAACTCTATGGGCAACACAGACATTTTGCTAGCAAAAGACACAACATGGATCAGGGAGAGCCTAATGAACTCACACTGATAGGCACCAGAATGCAAAAGATGCGTGACTCAATGGATTCGATGGGCAACATGGGAAAAATATGAGCAAAATGATATGAAAATAAACCCCTACATTTATGAAAAGGATTCCAATGGAAACTTAAGGTTATGGAAAACATGTGAAAAAGCTCAAAAATTTATAGTTCCAAGGTCCCACTTGGATGGGACTGATTCACCATGGATGGCGAATGGGTCCCATAGGGGCCATTTTGACAACTAAGATGCCAAGAGATAAGGAAATAAGGTTTAAATTGCAACTTTGTCAGGTATGTTATCAAATATTCCTTGGGATGCACAATATGGGTTAATAGGTGCCTATTAGTGATGATGCAAATGTCAATTAGGGCTTGGGACACATAATTCAATGTGAAAGTGTGATTTGAATACACTTTACAACACTAAATGAGGTCCAAAATGCCTAGGAAGGCACAAGAACCAATGTGAATGTCCAAGACACATTACAACACTAGTTTAACATTAAATTTAGTTAAAAATATTTCTAGATTGATATAATAATGTTATTAAACATATTTTGTAATGTTGAATCAAGGATCAATGGGTTCATTAAGTCTAGAAAACTATGAAAATATCTTACAACACCTTTACAAGAGATTCTTAAATGCATGTTATTCAATTTGTCTTGAATCAAGGCCTCATTAAGTCCAATTTATCATGATTTATTCCCATGTCAAGCGAGAGGTCCTTTTTCTATAGTACAAAATGTTTATCAGTTTAAAGTTGTTGATGGTCATTACTTTATGACTCAAATCAATGAAAGTTGGCTATGGCATAGAAGAATGTGTTACATCAAATTTGATAGCCTAGTGAGGATTAGTTTAGTTCAAACTATGATAGATCTTCCAAATATTACAAAGCCTATCAATGTTGTCTACAAAAAATGTTAGATTGGGAAGCAAACTAGAAAGAGTTCAAAGTCAAAGAACAATCTACTACTATTCCTTTAGAGTTTATGTATATAGTTCTTTGTGGACCTACCAAAATTTTAAAAAAAAGGTGATAGGTATTTCATGCTATTAGTTGATGGTTATTCTAGAATGAGAATGGAGAAGTGGTAATAAACAAGGCAAGGCTTGTGTGTAAAGGCTAATCACAAGTGGAAGGAATAGAATTTGAGGAGACATTTGCTCTAGTGGAAAGAATGGAAGTTGCTGGGATTTTTTTGGCTTTTGTAACACATAAGGATTTTAAAGTTTATCAAATGGATATGAATTCTGCATTCATGAATGGTGAGTTGAAAGAAGAGGTCTACATTGAAAAACTGAAAGGATTTCAGTTATCAGAAAAACCTAATATGGTATTTAGATTGAATAAGGCATTATATGGACACAAGAAAGCTCCAAAAACTTGGTATGGAAGGTTAGTGTTGATCATCAAAGCTTGCACCTCTCTAACATTCTTATGGGAAATTCAGTGAGTGGGGGACAAATTGCATCTCACTGAATACCTCCAAGTTTTTTTCTTGAAATCTAACTCTTGTTTTGGGGTTTTGAGATAAGGGAGAAAATAAATGTAAATATAAAACATAAAAGGAAATGCGCCAAAGCTTTTACAACATTTCAAACCCAAATTATTCCTATGATTGATATAAAGGACACAAAATTCCACAACCCCTCATTGTTGGAAAGAGAACAAATAGGAAAGGCTAACTTTAAGCATAGTGTAGACTTTTAGATCTTTGCACAGGTAGTGTTCATTGAGGTCTGATCAAACATAAAGATTTATTAGAGTAAAAGAATAATATTTTAGAAATTATAAGAACTCTATCTCCTAATACAACATAGCATAAAATAATGACTTTAAGGAAAATAGAAAAATCCAATGACATATTCTAATTCTCCTAAAGTGTTATTCCACAATACAAGCATAAAACATAGAAATCTACTATTTAAACTACCATAATGTAGCGTGCAAGACACAATGTTTCATTCAAAATGATAATATAAAGAAAGAAGGATTGAAAAAGGCCATACATGCACAGTCTCAATAAATTCCCCTCAATATTTCATATTATAATTAAAATTGAACTTTGAAATAAAGTTCGGATGCCAATCCGACAATAGTTTAAAATTTAATAGATATAATTTTCCAAAATAAAGTAGTTCTATAACTTTCTTCTAAAAAATAGTTCTTAAAAATTTAAGAAAAACTAAAAATAAACAATTCTTTTGAAAAAGAAAATAGTTCCTCTTGGATTTTTTTTTTCATTTGTGTCATTGCCTCCCTTTTATAGCCTCCAAAGAAATAAAACACCACATCAGCCTAGAGTAATTATTGCTAGGTGTTGATAGTTGATAGCACACGATCCGATCATAGACTCTTGGTTAGGCCTCAAAAAATATTTGCATTAACTCTTCAACTATTCCATTAATGTTCTCTAGATATTTTAGCAAAGATAAAACCCAAATGAGATAAGATCCTATGAACAACAACTTGGAAATAGATACAATTTATTGATCACATCATTGTGAGGTACCATCTCAAAAATTCCATCCCAAAACTGAGGAAAGAAAAGAAAGACTAGCTAGCTCAGAAAAACTCGTCAATCAGATATCTTTTTAGGCGATGCAAATAACCCGTGACAAGGAGATGATATGTTAGTAGGGAAAAACCTCTTGAGCTTGCAAATATAGCTCCCAAGAAAATTTTTGACAAGCAAACACATGTCCTGAACCTTCTCCCAAAAGGAAGATGCAAAAGGTAAAGCTACATAGCCACCACGTGGCACATTGTGCATCTTTTCAAAAAAAATATTTGAGCACAAGTGCACTCGACACCAGATACATTTATGCAAACCAAATAAAATGACCGCTAGGCAAAAGAAAACAACCTTTACATTTTTGATAACTCACTGGGGTCTTTGCTTCTATGAAGATTCAAACCTAGGCCTCTAGTTGTTCCTAGAGTTTGATGAAAGTGGCGCGTTGAGCCTCCCAATCTACATTAATTGGTAGAATAAGGGTCCAAATCTTCCTGTATGTTTGTTCAAGATAAAAAATCTCCTTGAAAGAGATGACACCCCATCTAGAAGATATTGCACCCAAGTAATAATAGATCTGAGAAAGAGGGTTCATTTCATGCTCAACATCATCCACCACGGGTACAAAACTCAAGCTTGGAAGTTTAGCAGTGGTTTGGATCTTATGTTGAATTTCCTCATTGATTTACTCCATTGTTAGTGTGTCTTTGTTTGGGGAGAGAAGAGGAGGCAACCCAAAACCAACTACGATGGTGAAGTCCTCTTCTATCTCGGTTACTCTTTTATTCAACATCATTTGATGATCCTTACATTTTACTGCAACCATGTGGTAGTTGATGATTTCATTGGCTTTGATGGAGGCAACCCTTCAATCAGAAATTCCCGCTCTTCTAAGAACCTGATTGGTGGCGATGCTCAATTTAGAAATAAAACTTTGGGAGTTCGCCACCCGGGGTGAACATGTTTGTACAAAGTGGTCAGCCATCAAACCAACTTTGGAATTTAGTTCCTGTACGTCACTTAAAAACTATAAGGAAGGTCCCAATACACACATGCTACCCACTATCTACTCCCAATGCATAACCACTAACCTTCTCATTATAGAGAGGGATCCAGATCTTCTTGTAGCAGTTAACTCCTAGTTACAATGAGCCTCTCTTACTTTTGTATTTTCTTCTATCTACATATTCTCTTCGAAGAGCATTTTCCAACTCAAAGCTTTGTCTTCCAACTTCTTGTCTTGACTTCCCCACCTCAATTTGGACTCTCTGTAGATCATCAATATTTTGGGATTAGGCACCACTTAACTGTTTCTTTAATTTTTCATTTTCAGCATGAAGCTAAACTTGTTCATTTCAAGTATCTGCAAGAAATTCGGACATGTCTCCTAGTTGGCCTTGAATTTGTTTCACATGGGTCATTTCAACATCTTTGGCTCAGAACTCATTCTGTAGCCTACTCATTATCCCTTTCACATCTTCCAACTCAGCTTCATGCTTCCTTAATTGCATGTCCAACTGTTCATAATAAGCATATACCACCTTTTGTGGAACTTTTGCTAGGACCATTTTATCACGCCGGTAAGTTTCACTTAGATCCAGGCCCACAACATGAATGTCATAGTTTTCCATCTACATTTTCCCTTTGGGCTTGGAAACAAGTAGCCTCATTATGGTGATAAGTAGGGACTTCCCCTCTTCATTAAAACAAGCTTCAGTCCTCTTGGTGGCAGGCCTTTCGACAATCTTTGACAATATTTTCAACTTCTTGGTCTTTTGGGCATGTTTGGTGGTGTTGAAATGACCTTGAAGAGTCTGAGGGACATCAAAACTTTGAGCTGCAATGGGAGCACCAGGGGGTAGTCCAAAAAGGGTGACATTAGGAGAGACTTCAGATACATGAGCATGAGGAGATGCAAAAGGCAGCATGATCATAGAAAAAGGCAGAATGCCAAAAGGAGTAGGGGAAGAAACAGTAGGGGTAAATGCAAAAAAAGGTTGATGGAGAGGTGCTTTCCCAGAAGCAAATGGACTGGGAGTAACAGGAAAAGATATAGTTTTGGTGATTTCAATGGGGGTCTTAGACGAAGCTACTAATGGCACATCAGCGACCGTGATAGATAACGCTCCCTTGGTGCGCAAAATTTTTTCAATAGGTTCATTTTTAATGGCAGGGGGTGTATCCAACATTACCAGTTTAGGAACCAAAGATGGGGGATTAATTTTAAGAGGAAGAGACTCGGTGTGTATTAGAGATACAGAAATAGGAAGAAGAGGGGGAGAAAAACTTACCTGAGCTGCACCTGATGAAACATTCTACAAGGCAGACTCCACTTCTTCCTCTTGATGGATTAGTATATCATGGGCACTTAAGTCCTGGATCCCCCTCTACTTCGCGTGATTAGAGCCAACACATTCTTATCTCTTTCCAACAGAGTCCTCTGACATTTGGACATCAGTAGCTGATAAGGATCCTCTTGGGGATCGTCAGGTCTCCTTTCCTTTGCTTTAGGTTTGGGATGTGAATGGGGCCTATGGACCCCCTAGCCTCAAATCTCTTTAGTTGTTGGGTTCCTAAGGCCTAGGAATCAGGAGTGGAACTTGTTTCTTCTCAACTTCATGGCTTGTCTTAGGATTTCTATTGTCAGAATCAACTTCCTTATTATACTCATCTTCAAACTCTTCATCAAGCTAGAAGTTATCAAACAAAGCACCTAGATTCCTCATCTCTTTTCAAACCTCCAGAAGTCTATCTTCTTTCTTTCTTACCATCCCTTGTGCCTCAGCTACGCGCTAAGAGATTTTCTCATTGGGAGATTTCTCTGATACTGTGCCTATTGCTTATAAAAAATTATCCATTTTGGTTGTTCCTCTAGTATATGGTCCATGTCAATGTACATCTCTGCACTCTCTCAAGCAGGATTTCTTCTCTTTTGGAAATACTCCCTAAACTCATGCTTTAAACTAAAATACCCATCCAGGTTATAATTCCATTTGTCACAAATGAGGACCAAACCTAGAGCCACCAATAGATTCATGATCTCATCCCCAGCCTTTTGCTTGCTCAGTACTACTTGAATCTTTGCAATCATAAGGGGAAGATAAAAAAATATTTGCTTTATTCCCCCCAGTACCATAGATTCTATCGACAGTAGATACTTGTCGGCAAGCCTCTAGCACAAAAGTTTGGTATGTCACAAATCTGGGGAGTCAAAAAACCTCCTTTAGGAAACCATGAAACCTGATGAATGTGAAGTATTCACTGAAGAAGTAATCCACTGGGATAGGTGGATGTTCTATCCATTCTATAACCTCATGAGAAAAATGGCCGATGGGGTGAGGTAGTAAATTTTGCAACACTAGTCTCAGAAAATAATTTACAAACTGATAGTAATCTCATGTTCTTGAAAAAATAGGGGTCCACACATAAATTGGTTAGATATAGCCTCTCTCATCTATCCTAGATACTGGCACATTCCTCCCTAGCCACTCAAAATTTTAATGTAACAATAAATGAACCAGGACAGAAAAATACCTGAATTTGGACTCCACATTGTAGTCTCTCAACTGCAACTTCATATTCATAGCTACCAGTTTAGCAAAATCATAGCGCCTCTACACCCTTTCTCTTTTGAGCACAAGGCCTAGGGAAAACTGGAAAGGGTTAACCTCTTCATCTTCATTGATCCCAAAAACCCAGGATAACATTGAGAACATAGACTGCATATCCTTCTTGAATTTTCTTTGTGAAAAAGGCCAGCAAATCTGTCCTCTTTGTGGCCTTTCCTTTGTTTCATCCTCATAAAAAACTTTTTTTCCTAAACATATCTTCCCCCAGGACATACATCTATTCTTCATTGAAAAGTTTGACACACCAGCCTATAGGGATACATAGCATATCCCATATAGCTTTGGCTGAAATGGTGATCTTGACCCCATGGCCCTCAACAACCTTTGTATTTTTGTTAAACCTTTTTGCACACACATCAACTAGCTCTGAGCATGGATGTACAAAAGGTAGCACAAAATTTGGTAGGCCACTATTCCAAAGACAAAATGCAAACCCCTTTGTAGACTCAAGCCCCAACATCCTCTGAAAAGCACCTTCCCTAAGACTTTTAGGGTTGGTGGATAACTGAGGGTAATAAACATTGTTGATTATATCTTGAACTACCTCCTTCAAGATGTGTTTGTCAGATTGAAGCTTCTTTTAGCATTCAAATGGTCATTCTTTTGGAGCTGGGGCATTGAAAAATGAGTAGTTCCCAAATATATCTGCGTAACCATGTATTCTCTTTGGTACTTCGGTCTGCTTACCAAAGGTAGACACTTCAACCATGATTGTTTGAAAATGATACAAAAACTCTCTAGTTATAACAACCTGTTTTCCCTTGCTAAATTGTAACCTACTTTTGAATGCAATTAATTTTAGGGCTTTTGCATGCAGTTATGAGTTTTCTACTATCGATGACTCATTAAATGATGCCACTAGGGTAATACATGTGGATGGGAGATTCGTATCCCTTGAGAATGTTGAGAAAGTCGAGGAAATGGAATTAGTACATTCCTTCCACTGCCTCTTCTTTCTTTTAATTCATTATATTAAAAAGTGTAACTTTTGTGATATGGAGCATGTCAAGCTAACACAAGGTACTTTTGAAAATACATCTTCATTAATTTGTTAGAGCCTTAGTGTGTTAATCCATGTCTTTTCTCATTAGTCAACTAGTTAACACTTGTGATGGAAAAGGACACATGTCAACCATTAGCGTATAAGGGAATTTACACCCTAAGGCCCAAATTTATTTCTCAAGGTATTCCATCATATCCTTCGTACGATTTTCCCACCTTGCTCCATTTTGCCTCAAAAAAATTTGTTGCCATTCAGCCAAAAATAAACATACCATTGGTGAAGTTCCCTTGTTAGCTTTTTCTATATATAGCTACACCACCTTTTGCTACATTCATTCAAACATATAGTTCTCTAACCTAGTTGGCCCTTCGCCTACTCTTTTTTTGGCATAATCCATTATTGTCACAGTTCTTGTTGGTCTGGGTACCCCTATTCGGCTCCTTTCACAAAGACCACAAAACTAATTTTTGGTGGAGATTACTAACACTCATATCAATTTCTTGGTGAAGAATTGCGACCCCCTGATCATGACTGCATTCAAGTGGGTTGTCGGTGCGGACTACCTTATTGACAATAACTAGCTTTAGAGTAACTGTAATGTTCTCTCATGCTTCGTGGCCTCACTACTAGACCTGGGTGTGGCCAAGCCCATGATCATTGCACTATTTTAGAAGATGTTTGAAACCTCTTTGATGGAAAGGCTTGGTGAGATAGTGCAAGTGGCCATTCCAAGCATTGGAATTCCAAGTGCCATGGACCTCCGTAGGCATGTGGAATTCGGGATGGATGTGCCCTGGTTTCCATTCCTTACTAACTTTTCAACCATGGATGTGGAGATGCACCAATGTTATTCTTAGCCAATGGCCACCTTCCTTCTGTGGGAGTATGGTGTGGAGAAGGTTCCAGAGATTTCCTAGAAAAAGCACTTTAGTTACCTAGTGCAACTTTGCAGTGAGTAGACCCTAGGTATGAACTATGTAACTTGTGTGTGTTGTATGTTTTTCCCCTACTTTCAACTTGTCAGATGAAAGAAGAAGAAGAAGAAGAGGAAGAGGAAGAAGAAAAGGAGGAGAAGCAGAACCCAACTACGAGTCCCTTTTTGCTTCGTCATTGGAGGTGGAAATTTACTATCTATTTGATCATTGCCTCCCTTTTAAAAACTTTTTCTTGCCTCCCTTTTTGGGTTTTGCTCAAGAGAGAGCCTTATGTAATATTTATGAGCCTTAGGCTATATACTATACTCTAAATTTTGTCAACAAACATAATATAGTATAGATTTTATTTCTCCTATGTTATTCAGGGCTTTATTCTCAAAATATTTGAAATAATTACAAAATTTTACATATGGTACATAACTGTTAATTTTTTTAAAAAGAACTATGCATTTTTAATAGAAAATTCTTAGATAAATACCATTCACTAGCACATCTAAAAACATCTATTTGATTTTGTATGCCCTCTTTTCTTACATTTTTTTATTTTTTAAACTTACTTTCTGTAGCACTTCGAAATTAATACTTCATCCTGGCTTCACAACAAGTCTGTAGTACCCTAGCACCAAACCTTCTTTTCTAGAATTTGGGTAAAAAATTTCTTCATCAAATTTTTTTTTGATTGTTTGAAAATAATGAATTGTAGCTCCATGGGCCTTTTCTTTGTCTCTTTTCAGCCTCAAGGGTTTTTTGAATTTTCATACATCAATTTATATTCAAAATACATCAGAGCCAACTTGAGGGTAATTTGATTTATCAACATGGCAACTCATTTATGATTGCACCAATCCCTTTGAGTAGCCAATGCAACACATTTGATTGACCTAGTTAGGCTCTTGTTGGTCAATTTGGTTAAATTGTCCTCTTTCATATAACAATATGATGAATTCTTCAAAAAAATCTTGTATTTGGTAACCAAATTTGACCCTTGTGATTCCATTGGACCTTGGGCATTGGTAGGTGTAATGGTTTTGAGCAAACCCAAGATGGCTTTTAGTTTCCTTAAAATCTTGTCAAATTTTCCTTTTGTAATACTTTCTTGCACATTGGTTCTCATTTGTTTTACTGAAGGGAGTGTACTGATATTTTCTTCATTTTCTTCCTCACTCTTTTCTAACTGCTTGATAACCACTGTGCCCTTGGGAGTTTGCTAAAAACATGAGTTCTCTTTAATCATTAGGGAAAATAGGGTCACAATGCTCATCAAATATGGTACAAATCCTTAGACAAGGCAAGATTTATCTAGAAAAGATCTTACATTCAATTATGAGCTCTGGACCTCCTCGGGACCTATTATTATTTTCTCCCAAGACATTGTACAACCAAGAAGCTTTCCTTTCGGCACTTTTCCTGATGAATCACCCAAGCATATAAAAATCATTTGGTTGGCCCATTCTCTAAAAATAATGCATATTTCCCTTTGAAAAACTACACCAATGTCCATTCTTGAGTACACAAATGTTTCCCACTTGGTGATAGATGTCGTCTTTAGTCAATCATATTCCACTATGAAAAATTCATCATTCTTTAGGGAATCCTATACCAACAAGGAGATCTTTGTCCTAGTTAGAGCCTGGAAGAACTACCACATCAATGTCGGGGGATAATGATCTTTCAGCAAAATCCTTCTTGGGTCTTGAAAATCAACATAAAGTCAGATATCCTTATCCCTTTCCCAAATTGGGACCAAATTTAAAAACCACGCAAAAAATTTGATAGGACATATGTCCTCTATCTTGCCCCATTTGATGAAATCTTGTGTTGCTAGAGCTTCATCCTTTGGGTGGATTATCCTTTTTTTCTACCTGGTGGACTTGGGTTCTTCATCTAAGGCAACTACTAGCTGGACAATACCCAGATTGTAGCCTTTGAGATCATACTTGCAGTAAAATTTCTTTATCCTTCTTTTATTCCTGTGAGCGGCCCTTCTGCCAACCATTGATATTTTTCCTTTTCTGACGTTAATCCTATTACAATCCTTTGAAACTATGGAGAATCTTTTCTTTGTCAGATCAAAAATTGATTTCAAATATGTCCCAATAAGAAACATCCAATAGATGATACTATCTTGAGATCGAGGATTCCCTTTCATACCAAAAGCTTCAAAACTTTCCATGAGGTCCCTTACATTATGTACTTGATATCTTAGCCTTGTATTTATTGTGACTACTTTCCCACAGATCTGGCTTACTACCAATTCTGAATTTCCAACAGCTTGTTTCTTACTTGCATCTATTTGTTCTGTTGGATTCAATATGTGGACCAACACTTCATATCTAGTATCATCAACAAAGCATGGAAACTGAAAACAATAGGCTCTAAGGTATTTCAATCCCATCAAAAATTTCAATCAAACACCTACTCTGGGGAAAAATTTGCACTTGACATTACATATCCAAAATAACCGAATCTACCGATATCAATTTTAATCGAATATCAATAAATTCAGGCCTATCATCATCGATATCAACAAAGACCGAATTGATAAAGCAAATATCTCAAAATTTTCTCATGCAGTAATACTCCTCTTCGTCATTTCCATATTATCTTCAGCTTTCGTTCGCCAATCATCAACAACATATTGAATACCAATAATATTGAATTAACATCATCAGACATCAAAGTAAATATCTGAATTAAATCAAACATCAATGAAATATCAATAAAGTATCGAAGTCGAATAAATCAATTTTCCATTGAGTTGCATAATTCCCTTTTCAAGGGGTTCATACTTAAGTTTTAAATCATCTGCCACTTGCTTGGGCATAACAGATGTGCTAGCTAGAAAATTAATCATATTATTATGCAACAATTTGTCTCCTACTATAAGCATTAAAAAGAAATGTGTGGGTTTTATTTTTCTTACCTCTTTTTCCTTAACGTTGTCTACATTATTTACATAAGCCATTGATTTCAAAGCCTAAGGGGGAAATATGGATCTATCATTACCACTCTGTTCAATTGAGTCACGCTCGCCTGCACACTTTTCCCTTTGACCTTTAATGCTTCCTGAAGCAGGGTTTTCTGCTCAGGAATTGATATAATATCCCACAATGACACATTGTTAGGTGTCTTCTTCAATTGCTCCATCATGTTAAGTGTCCCAACTATTTGGGCCTTTGGCTTAAACAATGGTATCTCTTTTATTTTTGAGAGAAAATGTTCCATCAGGGCTGGACCTAGTGCTTTATTTGCCTCCTTTTCCCTTGATGGTAGGTTATGTGGCTACGAGCTAGGTCAAATGATGGGCAGTGAAGCCTGCTTCTCTAGGGGAAACAGTTGACATGGTTTGTGGATGTGGAAAAGCTTGTTGTACATATTCCCTTGTGAGCCTTCTTTTTGATCTTGTATTGTAATATTACTGCACTTGTGGAATTCCAATTGTGAGGGCTTTGTTTACGAATACAGCCTTGTCTTCCTCCAACCATGAGAAAAGAGCTTGGTCGGGTGCAATTTCTAATTCTTGTTCAAGGGACATCCCTTGCATTTGTTCCCTAAAATGAGCATTCTCCATTTCAAGTGACTCATATTTGTTCGCATTTGAAAACATACCCTTACTCCATTGTTCTGTCACTTTTTGGTGCATATTTCCCCTTGGATAATTTTAGGGCATATGGCTATCATTGCACGGGAAGCACCAAAATTTTTTTGTCCTCCTCCAAATTGTTCTAGTCTAGGACTATATCTTTATTTCGACTACCCTTGATTGTTTGTAATGACATAGTAACCGAAACTATCTAATTTATTGACGCCACCTATTGACCTCCTCCTCTGTAGGATCCTTGATATGAATTTTGTTGATAAGGTGGCTTTCATCCACCATAGACCTGAGTGGTCATTTTTGAAGGTGTCACTTGTTGTCATTTGATAATGACTAATTCATTAGCGAAAGTCTACATCAGATCTTTCATATCAATGATACCCGTTGCCATTGACAAGAGAATCTATGTGCTTGCTTGAGTGATAGGATACTCGTTTGTAAGTTGCAGGGTGACTAGCTTCAATTGTGTGGAAAGAGTGCTTGGATTAGTTTCCTCCTGATGTCCATCACATATTTCCATAAATATTGGCATTGGTGGTCGAGGTGGAAGTTTCCCAGCATCGATCAAGTTATTCTCTGCACATACTGCCATCTCGTATGTGGGAGGTAGGATGTTCCCTTAGATGGAGGTTATCATAACTATGATGTCTAGATTGATAGCCTTTAAATAGAAAATTAATTCCATCATGGCATGAGGTCGAGTAGTCACGGGGATCCTTTTCTAGGTCTTGTAGAACCTGGTATTGAAATCACCCATGGCTTCATGTAGAGCCCTCTTGATGGTAATTAGTTGTTGCAGTAGTGAGGAACAGTCTCCCTTTTCTAAGAATCATTTGAATAGGAATTGTTTGAGTTGGTCCCAAGAAAGAATGGAACCTGAGGCTAGAGATCTATACCACTCTTGAGCCTTTCTCCTAAAAGAGGCAGTTAATAGTCTTAAAGTGATGTTCTCCTGTGATATGTTGTGTACCCTGCATACCTTCGCTATATCTTAATGGTGGTCGAAAGGGGTTTTGAAATCCTCCCTGGAGAATCTTGGAATAGCCTTAAGAGCATTAGTAGGTATGGAAGGCCATACATCTAGGGGTGTGGCTAGTTGTAATGGACTACCACTGTCCCATGTTATGAAATTTCTAGGAGGAGGAGGTACATGAGCCATGAGGGAAAAATTCCTATGAATCAAATATATAGGCAATCTTATCTAGAAATTTAAGTCTGTGTGTGGAGTAGCTAGGCTCTATATAATAGGCTCTGACTTCTTGCTCTATTACTCCTTAAGGGTGATATAGAAATTGTAGTTCTTATCCTTCTAGGATTTAAGGTACGTAACCGAGAGTACTAGAAATGACCTTTCGAGGATGCTCTCATTTGGACTCCAGGCATGAAAATTTTAGTTTCCTTCCTTAGCCTGATCTAAGAAATATTTCTAACTTCTAATTAGGTGTTTGGAAAAACTTTGGTCCCATCGAGCATGCCAGAAAAGGAACTATTAATCATCAAAGCTTGCGCCTCTCTGACAGTCTTATGGGAAATTTAGTGAGTGGGGGACAAATTGTGTCTCACTAAATACCTCTGAGTTTTTTATAGAAAGCCGAATCTTCTTTTGGGGTTTTGAGATAAGGGAGAAAAGGAATGTAAATATAAAACATGAAAGGCAATGCACCAAAGCTTTTACAACATTTCAAACCCAAATTATTCCTATAATTGATATAAAGGACACAGAATGCCACAACCCCTTATTGTTGGAAAGAGAATGAACAACAAAGGATAACTTTAAGCACAGTGCAAACTTTCAAATCTTTCCATAGGAAGTGTTCATTAAGGTTCAATCAAACATAAAGATTCCTTAGAGTAAAAGAACAATATTTCAAAAAATATAAGAATTCTATCTCCTAATACAACATAGCACAAAAGAATAATGACTTTAAGGAAAACATAAAAGTCCACTGATATAGTTTGATTCTCCTAAAATTATATTCCACAGTACACGCATAAAGCATAGAAATCTGTTATTTAAACTACAAGAATATAGCTTGCAAGACATAGTGTTTCATTCAAAATGATAATATCCCGAAAGAAGGCTTTAAAAAGGCCATAAATACACAGTCTCAATAAATTATCCTTAATATTTTGTAAATTAAGTAAAACTAAACTTTGAAACAAAGGTCAGATTCCAATCTGGCAATAGTTTAAACCTTAATAGATATAATTTTCTAGAATAAAATAGTTCTATAACTTGCTTCTAAAAAATTGTTCTTAAAACTTTAAGAAAAACTAAAAAGAAACACTTCTTTTTGACAAAGAAAAAAATTCCTCCTAGAAAAGAAAAAAATCATTTGTGTCTTCACCTCCCTTTTATAGCTGCCAAAGAAAGAAAACACTGCCTCAACCCAAAAGTAATTATTTTTAGGTGTTTATATTTGATAGCACATGATCTGATCATAGACTCTTGGTTACGCCACAAAAAAATATTTGCATTAACTCTTCAGCTATTGCATTATAGGGTGATCCCACAAAGCTGGTTTACAATTTCTAGGAGGATCTAATTTTTGCTGAAATCACATATTTTTAGAAAATATAATGATTTAAGCCTTAAAAATTTCCATTCAAATAATTCCAATTGAAGAGGGTTTGATCAAACTACCTTAAATCAAACCCCCTTAGATAGAACCCCGCTAGTTTTAAACCATACCTATAATCGAGTCTCCTTTACACCTATCAAAATGTTGATTAAAAACCACTTTCGATTTACCTTTTGGGGGATCAAATGAATTCATTTAAAATTTTTTGTTGCAAGTATGTAGTTCTTATTATAAACTTCCCAAAAAGTATAATTTTAAATAAATTTAATTTAATTATTATATTTATTTTTTATTTCTCGTGAATGTAAGTTTTTCACCGAAAATCAAGCTCTTTGTTCTGCACATGTGGAAAAATAGTAGATTATCAAAAAAAAATAAATATTAATGTACTAGATATTGAGAGTACTTGATCAACAAAGAAAAAATTGAATTTCGATACACACAAAAAGTTATGCATTATCAGATCCTAATATGCAGATTATAATTGGTTTGAATTTGAAACTTGATTAAAGAAAAAATATTTAATAAAAAACTATCTAACCAAGTGGAAGCACTAGATATTGGAGTTACAAATCTAAATTCGAAAGAATTATAATTTTATCCTTCATGGAAAAAAAGTTATGTTATATAGTGAGCATCACTTTTTTAAAATGTTGTTTTCTAGAAAAAACTAGTTTTCGAGGGAGATGGAAAAAGAAGTGCAATCTGATTCCAAAATTTTTGAAAAAAATATATTTAAATCTATAGACAAAATTTCAAAATCTAGTTTGCATCATCTTCAAATTCCTCATGGTTTAGCCGCTATAGGTGCCCAAAAGTGAAGATTTAGTTAAAAAAATTATTCAGTGTCCAATTTGGCCAAAAATTGTAAAACACTATTATGGGATCACCCATTAATGTTCTCTAGATATTTTAGCAAAGATAAAACCCAAATGTGATCAAATCCTTGGAACAATAGCCTGACAACAAACACAATTGATTGATCACATCACTGCAAGGTACCGTCTCAAAACTTCCATTCCAAAACTGAGGAAAGAAAAGAAAGTCTAGCTAGCTCAGACAAACTCCTCAATCAAATATCTTTATAGGCAGTGCAGATAACCTAGAATAAGGATATGATGTGTCAGCATGGCGGAAACTCCCAAGCTCACAAATATAGCTCCTAGGAAAATTTTTGATAAGCAAACACGTGTCCTGAACCTTCTCTCGAAAGGAAGATGCAAAAGGTAAAAGATGTGCAGCCACCACGTGGCACATTGCACATCTTTTCAAAAAAAATATTTGAGTGCAGGTGCACTTAACACCAAAGACATTTATGCAAACCAAAATAAAATGACTAAGTAAAAAAAACAACCTTTACAATTAGATAAGTACATCATTATTTCAAAGTTAAAAAAAAAAAAATATTGATTATGGTTGTGCATGTTGGTGATAGAATCTCTAGAGGAAATAAGGATATGTGCAAGAGATTTATAAAATAGATGTAAAATGAGTTTGAAATGTCAATGTTTGGAGAGAATAATTTCTCCCCTAGACTACAAATCAATTAGATAGAAAAAGGAATCTTGAAAAAGTTTTGGATGGAAGATTATAAATGGTATGTACACCTATGGTTACTAGTTGCAAGTTAAGAAAAAATGATGAATCCCCTAAGGATGATCATAGCAAGTATAGATCAATGATTGCAGGACTGCCATACCTAACTGATACTAGATTGGATATCATGCATGTAGATTATCTTGTGGATAGATTTCAATATCCTAGAGAGTCACATGTTGCATCAGTGAAGAGAATATTCACATATTTTAAGGGCACTCTAAAACATAGTCTACAATATCCAAATGACATTGATTCCTCTCTAAGTGCTTATACAGATGTAGATTTGGGCATGTTGAGTAAATTATAGGAAAATTACAAGTGGTGGTTCATTCTCTCTTGGAAGTAGATTGGTACCTTGGCTAATGAAAAAGAAGGATTCAGTGTCATTATCTACTACAAAGGTAGAATACATTATAGTAGATTCTTGCTACACTCAAGTGTTATGGATGAAGCAAGCCTTGAAGGATATTAGAGTAGTATATGATGAAGCAATTTGTATCTTTTGTGATAATGCAAGTCCTTACAACATTTTCAAGAATTTGGTATTGCACTCAAGGATAAAACATATCTCAATCTGACATTTCTTTTTAAGAGAGAAGGTTGTAGAGAATAAAGTAAAGTTTGATTATGTGCCTAGAAAGGATCAAGTTGTTGATATATTCACTAACACTCTTCCTAAGGATGCTTTTGAGTATCTCTGTAAGAAGTTATGGGTTATATTACCCCTCCTTCTTTAAACTAGATGCATAAGGATATGCACCAGTTTAGTGGATCTCAAGATGAATTCCTTGTTTTGGATTGGTGTTGGTGGCTACTTCTCAGACGGGGTAGGTAGTAGTATTGTTGGTCAATACAGTCAAGGGGAATAAGTTTTTTCATTTTGTAGAAGGTATATTTCCATTGTCAGTTGTGTCAAAGGATATGTGCAATGGTCGTTGGTTGGAGAAACATACTATCTACTCCTAAGGGGGAGTGTGCAAAGAAGTGGGACATGTAAATGTGTTGAGAAGGTGTGATGAAAATAGAGGATAGTAAAATGAAAAGGAAGTTTTAGAACAATAGAAGAATAGATATATGCATGCTTGATGTCAAAGGGAAGCAAATAGAAGGCATCAAACAAAGGGGGGAGATATAATTTTTTTCCCTTTTCCATTGATATCAAAGGGGCAGAGATTTAACTAAAAAACATTATGAAGTAAGGGGGAAAAGAAAAAATGTAAAATGGAGTATTTTGTACTAATGTACAGTGTGTGTTGGTGATTAGAGCTGATGTTTCTATTGTTGATTGTTGTGCATCATGTATTCTCATCAATGAAAAAGGGGGACATAGTTGGAAATTTTTATGTTTTCATTGATGTCAAAAGGTTCATGTTGTTGGAAGAATGGGTAGTTTGTGTTTTCATTGATGTCAACAGATCCCTGTTGTTGCATAATTGTCAACAGGTCTATGAAGATATTTTTGGAAGCTCATGTTAACATTGGTAATTCTTTGATTAGATGCATGTTAGTAGTGTCACTGATGTCAACCTCTAATGTTTCTTTTATAAAAATGATTGTGGTTGAGTTACTATATTTTAGTTGGTTTGGTGGTGTTGAGGAAGTATTGCAGGTGATGAGAATGTGCTTGTGGTGATTGGTTTCTAAGTGAGTTTAGGAAAATTTGAATAAAAGAGAGAATAGTGTGGTTGAGAGGTGCTCTGGCATACAGAGTGGTTTTAGTTTCACTTCATATTTCTTCTATATTGAAATTATTCTTGTATAGTTTAGATATGTTGATCAAAGGTGTTTAGATGTGTTATATCCAGAGTTTCTTGTTCTAGATTTTTGAAAAGAGAAATTTGTATTCACCAGAAACTATGTGTGAACTATGCAAGCAGTATTGTTTGGGAGAAATGGTTTTACTCTGCATTTCTCCACATTATGGTTTTTTGTCTTGTGAATCTAAGGGTGTGCTTATATGGTCATATCTATATTTAGTTGATTTTTTTTGTGTTTTGGTGCTCCGCAAGGTTGGTTTCATGTGTTATAGTATGTGGAAGGTTAACTCGTTGTTCAGAGTGAGTATATTCTTCAGGGCAAAGTTGTTATGAAGGATTTTTTTAGATCACAGTGTCTTTATATGAAATATTCTAGATTGTGTTCAAGTGATGTATGTTTTTCTTGAGTCATCTTCAAATCAAAGAAAGTGTGTAATTAAATGTTTAATACTGTTTACATGGGTTCAGTCGACCTTCGTTGTTTACACTAATTATGGATTTTCTTCAGTGTTTTTGGAAGCATAGCATGGTATTCATATGTGGATTTAGGTCCAAGTAAAGGTTTTATGTGGTCTTCCTCCATTCCATTCCACCACATGAATGTCTTGATGTTGACCTATTTTGAATTGAAACTGTTGAGGTGCATAGTTGATCTTGGAGATTGATTTCAAGGATGAGGATGGTATAAATAAGTGATGAATTTATGGAGGATGAGTTTGTAGTGAAGTATGATGAGTGTGATGTGAAGTACATATTGTTTTAGAGTGCAAAATTTTGATATGTAGTGTGAGTTTTAATATATTATACTACTAGAAGCAGTGAGTAGAAGGTGTCTACATTCTTCAGAAAGGCTGTGAATGTACTAGTGATGTTGTGGTGGAACTTTTTTATCACTTTGATATGGACTTCTCATTTTAACATTCTTCTTTCTTTCTTTCTTTTTTAAATTGGATATGAGCCCTTATTTCTTTTGGACAGTGATCATTTTTTATTTAGTGTTGCAATTACCTTATATTGTGAGCTAATCCTCACTATGGTTTTTCCCTTCTTGGGTTTTCCATGTAAATCTAGTGTTCTGTTGTGCATGGTGTTGTTCTGCTTTAGTTTTTTTTATTTTATTTCATGCTAAATCACTCTAATAGATCAAAGTATAATAAGGTTGATGTGGATCTCAATATCATTAAGGGTTTCAATTATTTTAATGAATAATTGATTCACCCCCCTCTCAGTTGTCTTATGTATTGAACACTGCTTACTACTTATAGTAGTCTTAATTGTTACGGCTTGCACTACACTTAATCAATTTTTACACCTCAAAAAAATTTCAAATCAATCACATACCACACACAATTTCTTCACACATGTATACCCTTCACAACCTTGAAAAAATCCTCTAAGGTCGACTATGCACCTCAAACATGCAAATTCAAAAATAGGTAAGGACCAAACACTTCCGTAGTGGAAAGAAGTGAAGAAGTCCACCACACCACAACCTAAATTAGACCCAAATATATATTGAAATACCACACCATGCTTCCACAAACATCAAAGCATATCCAAGATTAGTGGTAACATGCCAGGTTGATCAAACCTTTGTTAACACCCTTGATCATTCAAGTACACACTTCAACAAATCCAAAGATGACTCATGGACCATAAACAACACTTAGTAACAATCTGGAATATTCCATCAATACCCTAAAATCTAGAAAAACATTTTCAATTTGATATACCTAAATATTATAATCATTAAATGTATAACTAGTTAACCTTCCATACACTACAACTTATGAATCCAACCTTATAGAGAACCAAAACTCAAACAACTCTGGTGGAAAATAGATACAAATATTGTAGACACATTCCTAGATCCATAAGACCATAAACGATAACACAGCTTAGATTTTGAGTACTCTACAAGATTCACTTCTAGATTCTCCCTTGCTCATCTTGTAACTAAATTTTATACCCCTCTAGCCTCTCCTTCAAACTCTTACTCTTCCTTAGCTAAGGAAGCTACTCTTAGGGTTCTTGTAAAGAAGAGTCACTCTTTGGTAGTTAGACTTAAAGGGCTCACAAAGTCCCTGGGAAAGTAGTATTATTATGCTCAAGTAGCTCCTCTCATCAACAATCTAAATAATTTGTTAATTACCAATCAAAGAGGATTGGAGCTCCTTCATTGAATGGAAAATATTGTGGATACCCATGACCTATCTTACACCTCTTTTTCAAGTAACCCCAAATATGTTTAGTTGAAGATAATTTGTCACAAGCTAAATATCTTGATGCCTAGAGTCTCTTTCCACATGGCTAACAAGGGTCCTTTCATCATTACTACTAATAATAAAACCATCACACCCGAGGAGACTCCTGTGATTAGAGTAAATCAATTTCCTTTGGGTGTTCAGATTCCTACATTTGGGACTTAGAACATCTCTACCTTTGATGTTGGTGCTTCAACTAGTCATACTTCATCCATAGATTGCATCCCTAGTGATCTATTGCAAAATATGGGGTAGATACAATCTCAACTATCGAATTTGGCTATTTCTTCCCATTCAATGTTCCAACCATATTATCATTGTAGTCACTTGTATTTTTCTATCTTGAATAATCCAATCCCTTGAGGGATGGATATTCCTATGTTTGAAAAGTATAGTGGTAAAGGAGACCCACAAATGCATCTCTAGTCATTTAATGCCATGTACTAATTTCTTCCATCATGATGCTCTTCTAGCAAAACTATTCTCATGTTATGTTAAGAAAACTTTCATGGAATGGTATTGCTCTCTCCCTAAAAATTCTATTTTTTCTTTTGATCAGCTTGTGAATTAGTTCCTCCACCATTTCTAAGCTAATATCAAACCAAAGGACACTTTTATTGATCTTTTTCAATGTAATCAGGGTGTGCATGAGAATGTGATTTATTTCATCACCCATTATTAAGACCTCCATTCTTAGATCTCCTATGCCCAACCTAATTTTGATGTGAAGTGAGAGTTCATTAGAAAATTGCAGCTGAAACTACAAGATAAATTTCTTCTAATGAAATATCCCTCTTTTACCCATCTATGTCTTTCTTTGCATGAGTACCGACAAACAGTTGCCCAAAAATAAGGATTATTCCTTTTCCTCCTATTAGGATGGCTAGCTAGCTATGTCTATCTTTGGTGAGTCAAGGAAAAAAATGGTAGCAAACATGGTCTCTATTCGTACCACTAAAATTTATATAGGTTGGAATAGAATATTCCCAATATTATTTGAATCTTATGCAAATTTCTTATAAAAGTTATTAAAATATGGTTTAATATTGCTCCCCAATATTTTACCACTTTCTGAGCCTTATCCTAATGATATGATGCTAAAAAGGTATTCCAATATCATTGAGTCATGGGTCATGATACGAAGCAGTGTGTTTCTCTTCATCATGTGATACAAGACCACATTGATAATTGTACCATCCAGCTCAATGGTAAAAAGTAGAACTCTAATAAATTTGTAGTGAAGCCTAATAACCAACTATAGATTTACAGAGATCCCCTTTTCGTCCTACTCTACCAATCTTATCACCCCTACTTCTTCTTCTTTTGACCTAAATCCATCTGAGTATGTGAACATGATTTCATTTACTCATGTTCCTCCTCTGAGTCATGTGGATGTAACACCTAATATTACATTGACCTCATGTGACCTGCCTTTAAACAAAGATCCCTCTCCCCCATATATCCCCAATTGTATCAGTGATAATGCTATCACTAGCATTATGGTTGACCCCATGATTCAGGTCAATATTATCATGGAAGAGACTCTTTTTTATAAAAAAATTACATAAGGAGAAATATAAGGAATTGTAGACCATTCTTCACATGCATGATGAAATTTTTGTTGCAACCATTAGTTCTATTTGTTGAGAACGTGTGTCTCAAAATCACTATTGAAACCCTAGCTTTGTTTCTAGATTTCCCAAAGTGTTGCATTCGGCCTTTACCACAATACAACTAGGTGCAGTTAATAGGAGTGTGGGTTGGCAATGTGACCTGCCATCCCGTGGTGATCTTCGTTGGTTTGTGTGGAAAAGTGATGTTACCCACCACCTCACAATAGTGGCTAGAGAAACTAGTGGTCAAGTAGGAGCCATACCAAGACCCACAATAGACCATGGAAGGTGCTAGCAGTAGTGCAGGGGCCACCTCACAACCCCATGATGGAGGTTGAATCTGGCTTGTAGTAGTGTGGGTCATACTGCTACCCTGCGACATCCCATGAAATGGCTTGCATTGGTGCAGTGTATATCCCACCATCCTACGATGGTTGGTCTAAGAGGCTTGTGGTAGTAGTTTGGTATATATATCATTTTCCGTAATGGTATTTTGGTGGTTTCTATGATATGGTAGTAGCTGGCAATTATTCATCAGTGGGACTTCATGATATTGAAAGGAGTTGCTACAAGGTCTCCTTGATGGTGATAAAAAAACAAGGGTATGTCTTGTGGGGATCATGGTATGCCGAAGTGGCAATATTTGTAGGGTATGTGACTAGCGACTTTTTTCACCCAAAATTAATGAAAGCGAAAATGGTTTTTAGGGGAGATTCTCGACTTTCAAAATATAAATTATGATTTTAATTTGAATTTAATAAATAATTATTCATTTTCTAGTAAAATTAGACTAAAGTCACGTCGATAGGCTAATTGAAAACATCTATAACTTTCAAGGTATCATATTTTTTTGAATCCAAAACATGCGTCACATTCTATGCTTTGCATGCAGAGTTAAAAAAAATAAAAATTAAATTCATGGTACGGCCAAGTTAAAGATTGGTCAGACAGGGCGAGTTTTTATGTTGCTACAAAAGTTGTAATAAAAAACTCATAATTAATTATTTACTTGGAAACAAATTACAAAAAAATATGCATCACATCGGACATGAGTCCTCTACTTATATCTAAAATATTATAAAAAAATATTATCATTTTATTTTGGTTAGGGTGGTCAGCCAGACACCTACTTATTTTTTCCTTGAAATTTAAGTACTCTTGCATTGAAATTTCAAATTTTCACCAAATAGATTTTATTTATTTTTAAATAAACCTAGTATTTTAGAAACTACATTCAATTTTCTACAAATTCTATTTTTACATATTTTTGAAATAATATAGATAACTTATTCAAATATTTATGTCAAGTTGCCTAACAGCGATTTTTAAATTTTTGCCACTTAAGGGCACATTTGGCATACCATGATCCTTTTATGCCCACAAGTTAGATGGTGATAAGTGGTATGCAGTAGTTATTTGATTGCACATCATTGTTGTGAATCAATGTGTTCATTGGCTTGATGATTTCAACCTGAAGGTGATAGTTGAAGATTCTCTGATAACCATGTAACTACCTATGATATCTCAATTCTCATTGGTCAATGAGACGGTACTACAACGTAGGTTAAGCCAACTTGGAAGAGGAGATAGTTATATTGAATATTCTATTGTATTAAATATATAGATATATTGTGGGTGGGGGCCCTAGCTCGGTTGGCTAAGTAATTCCGTTGCGGCTCTGTTGGTCACGAGTTCTAGTCTCCCCCGTCCCGTGGTACCGGAGGGCGTGTCGCCAGTCTTGATCCGTTAAAGTTTACAGTATGGCATGGTTTATAGGGGGTCATGCTACCCGATTTCTGTAGTCTAAAATATATATATATATATAGATATATTGTATTGCATCAGATTGACTAAGAGTTTTAGGGGTGGTTGTTTGAATATTAGAGTGAATGTAATGCTACCAGTATGTTCTGTGAGTTGAAACCTGAAAGAGCATAGCTCTGTAACTTGTATGTAATTGACTCTTTTACTGTAATACAAGTGATGAAGTTGCTTTGGTCGTGAGTTTTTTCCCAAAAGGGTTTTCCTATGTAAAATTTTGTGTTCATTGTTGATGTTTTACCTATATATTCTACTATTCATGTGCATCTTAAATGAACTATAATTGGAAAGTTTTAAGTGGTTTTTTTGTATCTCTCTCCTAAAGATTAGCATTAGGAAGGTGTATTTTTTGCTTTTCTTTCCTTTTAGTTGGTATTAGAGGTTGGCCTACTTTTTTTTCCTTGTGGGAAAGATAGGTTTTTTGTGCTGATCTTATTCTATGAGATTTTTGTATAAAAATCTATTTGTAAACTTATTGTAGGTTTAAGATGGCGAACACATCCAGAAGAATAAAGATCAAGAAGTTCAACGGTGGTAATTTTGAGTTGTGGAAACTAAAAATGGAATATTTTATTATGGATTGAGAATTATGGACTATAGCTTCCTCTAACAAACCACTTGAAACTTTGCAAAATGACTGGGATACAATGGACCAGAATTCCAAGGGTTTGATCAGATTGTGCTTGGTTGATTCAGTTCTCTTGAATGTTCATGAAGAGAAGACTATGAAACTTTTGTGGAAAAATCTTTGTGATATTTATCAAGGGAAATATTTGGTAAATAAGTTATTCCTAAGAAAGAAGTACGCTTTGAAGATGGAGGAAGGAGGGGTATATGCAGGATTATCATGGAAAAAATAGGCCCTTAAGTGGTGATGGAAATTCAGAAAAATTAGAGTTAGGCAACTTGACGTAAAAAAATGAATAAGTTATCTATATTATTTCAAAAATATGTAAGAATAGTATCTGTAGCCAATTTAACGTAGTTTCTAAACTCCTAGGTTTTTTTTTTTTTTTAATCTATTTGGTGAAAAATTGAAACTTCAATGTAGTATACTAAATTTTAGGGAAAAAATAAGAAGTAGGTATCTTTCTGACCAACCTAACCACAATAAAATGATAATATTTTTTATAAGATTTTAGATATAAGTAGAGGACTCATGTCTCATGTGAAGCATATTTTTGTAATTTTTTCCAAGTAAATAATTAATTATGAATTTTTATTACAACTTTTAAAAAATATAAAAATCATGTCTAACCACCTTAACTTGGTCAAAACTTCATGAAATTCATTTTTTTTAATCCTATAGTATGTGAAGCATAGAATGTGATGTTTGATTGAAAAATGTGATACCATTTGAAATCTATAGATGTTTTCAATCAACCTATCAATCATGACTTTAGTCGTAATTCAAATAGAAAATAAATAATAATTATTTATTAAATTTAAAGTAAACCATAATTTATATTGGTGGAACGTTGAGAATATCCTTGAAAACCCCTTTTTGTTTCATCAATTTTGTTAAAAAAAAATTCGTCAACTTATATCTAAAATCTTATAAAAAAATATTATCATTTTATTGTGGTTATAGTAGTTAGAAAGACACCTACTTCTTATTTTTTCCACGAAATTTAAGTACTACTACATTGAAATTTCAAATTTTCACCAAATAGATTTTTTTTTTAAAATAAACCTAGTAGTTTAGAAACTACATTCAATTTTCTATAGATTTTATTCTTACATATTTTTGAAATAATATAGATAACTTATTCAAATTTTTACATCAAGTTGTCTAACTCTGATTTTTCTAAAAAAATTTCCACTGAAGGGCCTATTTTTTCCATGATGATCCTGCACATACCCATCACTTGAATGCATTTAATGTGATCATTATTCAGTTGGCATCTATGGGTGTGAAGATAGATGACGAGGATTGCTACATGCTCCTATTGTGTTTGTTGCCTGACACATGGAATCACCTAGTAATAGCTATTGGGATTACAACAACCACTTTCAAAATGGAAGATATGGTTGGTTTGTTGTTGTCAAAGGAAATGCAAAGGAAGACTTTTGAGATGGCCAAGGAGGCCATTGCTATTTGAGGAATACCAAAGGAGAGGGAAAAAGAAAGAAAAGAAGTCTAAATCCAAATCAGAGGGGAGATCAAAGTCAACTAGTAAAAAGTCCAAGGTGAAATGCTAGAACTGTGGGCAGACTTGACACATCCAAAAAGATTGTAAAGAGGAGATAAAGAAGAAGAAAAAAAATTCTTTTGATAGCTAATCTTCTCATAGCAATGCAAATTCCTTCATAGCATCCTTGGTGACTCAAGCATCAAATGATGTTTGGCTGATTGACTTAGGTGCATACTTTCACATGGCCTCTCATAGGGGTTGGTTCTCAAAGTATCAAAAGTATGCTAGTTGAAGGGTGTACCTGGGTGATGATTCTAACCTAGAAATTGTTGGTCATGGAAGAGTCAAAATTCTATTTCCTAATGGAAGAATAAAGGGAATCAATGATGTAATGCATATACCAGGTTTGGCTCGAAATCTACTTTTTGTAAGTTGTATGATGCTAGTGTGCAAGTTTCTTTCTCAAATGGTGTGTGTAGAATGACTAGAGGCTCTATGGTGCTGGCTAAGGGTGTACATGAATTGGAACTCTATATAAAATGGATGTGTGTGCAGTATAATGTATTAGTGCCTCTGTAAATTCAAGTGAATATGATCATGTAGAGAAAGGAGGTACAGTTCTAGAGGGTGAAAACTCTTTGGAGGTGAAGCTCCTAGCAGAGAAAAAAGTGTTGTGGCATCATAGGCCCTACCACATTGGTGCAAAAGGCTTAAAATCCTTGAAAAATAAAAACCTAGTTGAAGGGCTTGATGATTGTGATCTTGATTGCAATTTTTGTGAACATTGCATTTATGGAAAGCAAGACTGTGTTTCATTTTATTCAATTCCACATAAATATTTTAGAATTTTGGATTATTTTCATGCTGATGTGTTTGGTCTAGTTAATGATCCTTCATTATCAAAATCTATGTATTTTTTCTCGTTCATAGATGATTATTGGAGGACATTTGTTTATTTTCTCAAAAGTACAGCTAAATTTTTTAATCAGCTTAAGGAATTTAAAACCTTCATAGAAAATCAAACTAGTAGAAAAATAAAATGCTTGAGGATGGATAATGGCAGTGAATTTTGTTCTGTAGATTTCGACAAGTTTTGCAAGGATCATTGAATTAAAATGCATAAAATAACTCCTTACACTCCATAACAAAATGGAGTTGTAGAAAGGATGAATAGAATGTTGATGGAAAGTGAAAGAAGTATGCTGAGTAGTGTTGGTATGGAACAAAAGTTCTAGGCTAAGGGTGTATCGACAACATGTTATTTAATTAACCGATCTCCCACTTTGGTACTCATGGACAAGACACCTATGGAAGCATGGTCTGGTAAGAAGCCCTCATTCAAACACATTAGAGTCTTTGGTTGTGAGGAATATGCATATGTTCTTGGTGAAAAGAGATCTCAATTGGAGAACAAGGTAGTGAAATGTATCTTGATTAGCTATGGAATTGGTGTGAAAGGGTACAAGATTTGGAACCCAATTAGAAAAAAGGTGTTGTATAGAAGAAGTATGATCTTCAGAGAGTTGAAACCTTCTATAGTTGATCTACAAATAGAGGTGAAAGAAGTAGAAAATAAGGAGGTAGTTTAAATTCCTTTTACTCTAGATAAGGATGAACTACGTAGTTTCGGTGGACCTGTTAGTGAGGAGATATCTAGTAGCTCTAAAATTTAGATGAACAAGAAGAGGAATCTCATCCTTAGCATGTGACGATGTCTACATGTACTAAGTGGCAACCTAAAAGGTTTGGATATTCTATATTAGATTCTAGTTGTGCTTTTTCTTTGATTGCTAACATTGATAAGCCTAGGAGTGTTAGAGAGGCTATGGATATGTCTAATTCAGATTCCTGGTTGGAAGCCATGAATGAAGAAATGACATCACTAGAGAAGAATGAAACTTGGGATTTGGTACCTTTTCCTAAAGGTTGAAAGCATGTTGGTTGTAAATGGTTTTTTAAGAAGAAGATAAGCTTGGATGGAAGTGTTGAGAATTATAAAGCAAGGTTGGCTGCAAAAGATATTCCTAGGTGGAAGGGATTGATTATGGATAAATATTTTCTCCTGTAGCTAAGTTAACGTCTATCAAATTTTTGTTGTCACGTGCAGTAATGCATGACTTAGAAATCAAGTAGATGGATGTAAAGACAATGTTTCTTCATGATGATTTGAAGGAAGATATTTACATGTCCCAACCAGAGCACTTCGAAGGTAAGGAAAACCTGACCTTTGCAAGTTAGAGAAATCCCTATATGTTTTGAAGCAGTCACCTAGAATGTGGTACTAGAAGTTTGATACCTATGTGTCATCTTTGGGGTTTGCGAGATCAAAATTTGATCATTGTGTTTATTTTAAATATAAGAATGGTTGGCTTATTATTATTTCCATGTATGTGGATGACATGTTCATTGGGAATAGTAAGGGTATAATTTTTGAATTAAAATATAATTTTTCAGTACAATTTAAAATGAAAGATCTAGGCTTAGATAGGTATATTCTATGGATGAAAATCAGAAGGGATGAAGGAAATAGAAAACTTTGGATCACCCAAAGAAAGTATATAAATTATGTCCTTGAGATATTTAGTATGGTAGATTGAAAATAGTTAGTTGTTCTAGTGTTGTAGGGAATGGAACTTTTTGTTGAAGAATGTTCAAAATCTTCTACTAAGATGGAGGACATGACCAGGGTGCCTTACGCAAGTGCATTTGGAAGTTTAATGTGTGCAATGGTGTATACCAAGCTAGACATTTCCCAAGTAGTGGGATTCCTTAGTCAGTTTATGGATAATCTAGGAAGGCCGCATTGGGATATTATGAAGAGAGTTTTTAGGTATTTGAAGGGTACTTCTAAATATGCTTTGTGTTATCATGGTTACTCTACTAGATCTCATAGTTCAGTTTGCGTTTGTGGATACGTGGATTCTAATTGGGCAGGGGAAATTGATAGTTGAAGATCCACCAATTGATATACATATTCACATTGTTTGGTGGTGTAGTTAGCTGGATGAGCAAGTGACATGCTATAGTTGCTTTATCTACTATTGTGGCTAAATACATCATAGCAACTCACACATGAAAGGAAGCTATTTGGCTTAGAATATTATGTTATGATGTTGGATTCGATGTAGGGAAGATTTTTATTTGTTGTGTGAGTCACAATGCCATTTATTTGGAAAAAAATCCAACTTTCCATGCTAGAACAAAACATATTGATGTACATTATCACTTTGTTCATCATATGGTGGAGGATGGAAAACTTAGTCTAGAAAAGGTTGATACTTTGGTGAATGTTGCTAATGCATTGATGAAGCATTTGAGCATGCATAAGTTTAGATGGTATGCCAGTTTGATGGGCCTTGGAGCCTAGAATATTTAGTGACTCCAAGCATTGGAAGGGGTTCAATGAGTTCTTCATCAAGTGGGAGAATGTTGAGAATGTGTGTCTCAAACTCATTATTGGAACCCTAGCTCTTTTTCCATATTTCCCAAAGTGTTGCATTTGGCCTTTACTACAATACCACTTGATGCAGTTGAGAGGAGTGCAGATTGGCAGTGTGACCCGCTATCCCACGACGATCTTCGTTGGCTTGTGCAATAAAACACTATTACCCACTACCCCGTGATAGTGACTAGAGAGACTAGCAATAGACTAGGAACCATACCACCACCCTGCAGCAGATCATGGAAAGTGCTAGTGGTAGTGCAGGGACTACCCTGCCACCCTGCGACAATAGTTGAATCTAGCCTATGATAGTGCAGGCCATACCACTACCCCACGATAGCCCATGAAATGGCTTGCATTGGTGAAGTGTATATCTCGACATCTCAAGGTGGTTGGTCTAAGAGGCTTGTGGTGGTGTGGTATATATACTACTATCCTGTGATGGTCTGTTGGTGATGTCTATGGTATGGCAGTAGCTGGAAATGCTTCTTCTTTGGGAATTCATTGTATCAAAAGGACTTGCTACATGGTATCCTTGATGGCGCTAAATGAAAAAGGTAGATGATGATACGTGGCATGGAGTTTTTAGTTGATTGCACATCATTGTTGTGAATCAACATGTTCATTAGCTCGACAATTTCAACCTAAACGTGATAGTTTAATTATTTGAAATCCATGTAACTGCCTATGATAACTTGATGCTCATTGGTAAATGAGATGGTACTATGATAATGTAGGTTAAGCCGACCTAAAGGAGGACATAGTTATATTGAATACTATATTGTATTGAATATATAGATGGGTATGTCTTGAGGATCATGGTGCAAAAGTGGCAATATTATGGGTATTTGTAGGGTATGTGGCTAACGACTTTTTTTCACCCAAAATTAATGAAACAAAAGGGTTTTTAGAGGAGATTCTCAGCTTTCCAAGAATATAAATTATGATTTAATTTGAATTTAATAAATAATTATTATTCATTTTCTATTAGAATTACGACTAAAGTCCTAATCGATAGGCTGATTGAAAAACATCTATAATTTTCAAAGGGTATCATATTTTTGAATCGAAACATGCGTCACATTCTATGCTTCACATAATATAGGATTAAAAAAGAAAAATTAAATTTCATGAAGTTTGACCAAGTTAAGGTGGTGGGATAGATGAGTTTTTATATTTTCTAAAAGTTGTAATAAAAATTCATAATTAATTATTTACTTGGAAAAAAATTACAAAAAATATGCATCACATCGAACATGA
This sequence comes from Sequoia sempervirens, assembly GCA_007258455.2. Lineage (NCBI taxonomy): Eukaryota > Viridiplantae > Streptophyta > Pinopsida > Cupressales > Cupressaceae > Sequoia > Sequoia sempervirens. The sequence goes on from VDFB02030466.1 coordinate 68,513, forward strand.
GTCCTCTACTTATATATAAAATCTTACAAAAAATATTATCATTTTATTATGGTTAGGGTGGTCAGAATGGACACCTACTTCTTATTTTTCCATGAAATTTAAGTACTACTGCATTGAAATTTCAAATTTTCTCAAATAGATTTTATTTATTTTTAAATAAACCTAGTATTTTAGAAACTACATTAAATTTTCTACAAATTCTATTCTTACATATTTTTGAAATAATATAGATAACTTATTCAAATATTTACGTCAAGTTGCCTAACACTGATTTTTCTGAATTTTTTGCCACTTAAGGGCCTATTTTTTGCATGATGATCCTACACATACCCAGATATATTGTATTACATTGGATTGACTGAGAGTTGTAGGGATGGTTGGTTGAAGATCAAAGTAAATGTAATGCTACCAATATGATTTTGTGAGTTGAAACCTAAAAGAGCATAGCTTTGTAACTTGTATGTACATGTAATTGACCTTTTACTCTAATACAAGCAATCTCTGCTTTGGTGTATGGGTTTTTTTCTCGAAATGGTTTTCCTACATAAAATCTGGTGTTCATTCTATGTTGATGTTTTAATTTTCTATTATGTTATTCATGTGCATCTTCAATGAACTGTAATTGCAAAGTTTTATGTGGTTTTCTATATCTATCTCTTGAAGATTAGCATTAGAAGGTGTATTACACACTTTTCTTTCCTTTCACCATTTCTTTATTAGTCTTGGTTCAACCTAAAACTTTGGAAGTACCATTTGTTGTGATCTACTTGAGTCTAACCTCTTTAGAGTTAGACTAGGCATTCCATGGCTAGTCTCTACAAACGTGGTTTCCTTGATTATCCATAAATTCTTGAAGTTTCCCCATGAGCGTATTGTGTACACTATCCAAGATACTAGGTACAAACCACTAGTGTTGCATGGGGGATTCTCCTTGGATCAATTTAGGTCTGCCCCAATTGGACCTCTTCCACCCAAAGGAGACATATTATACAAATTTAATTTCAAGTACAATATTAGGGACTTGGTGTCTAAAAGAGGTTTTCTTCCTCCTACTCAGACTATTTCTTTGAAGGCCTATTTCCATGCACAACACCATGATTTTTCCTCTACCCCTTTTAAGGGTAAGAATAAGAAATCTCTTGCCCTTAGAACTTATACTTTTTCTACATCTTCTTCTACTTCCTAACCTGGAGTGGTACATCTTTTATTCCTTCTTGTGTGCTTGATAGAAAAAAAAAGAAATGTGCCCACATTATGAAAGTCGAAGCCTCAAGTCTTTCAACTCTCATTTCTTCCCTCTATCCCTATTTTTAAATGATAGAGGTTTTTATGTGGATATGTGTAGGATCATGATGGGCCAAAAAGTGGCAATATAATGGGTATGTGCCTGACGACTATTTTTTTACCCAAAATTGATGAAATGAAAAGGGTTTTTAAAGGAGATTCTCAGCTTTCCACTGATATAAATTATTCTTTACTTTGAATTTAATAAGTAATTATTATTCATTTTCTATTCAAATTACGACTAAAGTCCTGATTGATAGGCTGATTGAAAAACATCTATAGCTTTCAAACGGTATCACATTTTTTGAATCCATAACATGCGTCACATTCTATGCTTCACATAATATAGGATTAAAAAAATAAAAATTGAATTTCATGAAGTTTTGACCAAGTTAAGGTGGTCAGACATACAATTTTTTATATTTTTTAAAAAGTTGTAATAAAAAAATCATAATTAATTATTTACTTGGAAAAAAATTACAAAAAATATGCATCGCATCGGGGTGTGAGTCCTCTACTTATATCTAAAATATTATAAAAAAAATATTGTCATTTTATTGTGGTTAGGGTGGTCAGACAGATACCTACTTCTTATTTTTTCCCTGAAATTTAAGTACCACTTCATTGAAATTTAAAATTTTCACCAAAAAAATATATAATATTTTTTAAACAAACCTAGTAGTTTAGAAACTACATTCAATTTTCTACAGATTCTATTCTTACATGTTTTTGAAATAATATTGATAACTTATTAAAAAATTTATGTCAATTTTCCTAACTCTGATTTTTCTAAATTTTTTGCCACTTAAGGGCCTGTTTTTTCCATGATGATCCTGCACATACCCATGTACATAGTTTATTCAATCCATATAGAATTATAGAGTTCCTCTCAGCATAAAAAAATGAGCTAAAAATTTTGTAAGGTAAAATTCACTGAGTAAAAGAAGCAAAATAATACATGTATGAAAATTATGTCAACTATTTGACAATAAAATATTTTCCCCCCACAATGGGAAAAAATAAAGGAGATGAAGTGGTTCAATTTATATAACTTTGGCTACCCCTACATTTGATTAAACTTAAATCCTAAATATGTTAGAGCAATTTGTGAGTTTCTTTTGTTGTATGTAATTTGTGTGATTGAAATAGTTGTTAATGGAAAGTGTGTTGAAGAATTATCCACATACCAAGAGTCATGCATACACCTATTTTAGATGCATTACAAAGTTAATTTTTAGACAATTGGTAAAGTTAAAAAGTCCTCTAGTTAGATGATTGTGTATGCCATTAAAATCAATGACTTCATAAGGATGCACATTAGTTGCAATTGTTGGAATAGTTAGAAAAATTGCCTAATTAATTCTAAGGCCCTTTTCAATTTACTACACTTAGGATAAACTTAGGAGTATATTTTTATTATTGGATTGGGCTAATTATATGCCTTATTGTTGCACTGCATAGGATAATGACATTTGCACAATCTAATCACATCCTCATATAGCATTTGTATTTTTTATTTTATTTTACAAGCATTCATTATTGTACATTATAATCATTCATATACATTTCCAATATCACATCGCTTTGTGGATCATTTTTTTCTCAAGGTTGCATGAGAACATTAATGGTGTTTTCTCTTTAGATGTGATAGGTGTTTTTGTTGCAAGTGATTTCTAGGAGCTGCGAGATTCACTATCAACTCCAACATGGTATTAGAGGACCAAATCTATAGCTTCCTATCTAAATTTTTAAAGATTTAGTATTGGAAGAAAATTTGGCTCGGTCTGGAGTGAAACAAGAATTTCCCTTAGATCTTGAACAACCAAAACCCCTAATCATACCCATCAAATCACTAAAATTTAAGTAGCTACCAAAAGAAACATTTTAGGGCTTGCACAGATATCAAGGAAAAAATCAATACAACTATATATGGCTATATAGTTTTCAGGATCGTATAGAGACCCCTACATTAGCACATGGACAAGAGGGTTGAATAAACAAATTTATTTTAATATTTATTTTTTTATAAAATTTTAAAAAGGAAAAACATAAGAAAGAAAATATTGCCCAAAGGGTATTGTATACCCTACTAGGTTTTAGATGGTACCGTGGCATACCAAAATTCAATTGCAACTACTTTTTGTTGAAACTACCATTAACCATGTCAAAAATTAGCCACTTCCATTTTGTTGTTGGTAACCCACCATATCAGTGATGACCCAATTTTTGGTGACCTATCACCCATCCAATGATATATTTTGAACAACAACATAAAATACAATAATGCTAACTTTTTAGGTGACCACAATTTTTTTTTGACAATCCATTTCTTATTGTATCAACATCTAAAATAATGTTCCAACGGATCTTTTTTAAGGTGAGGGTATTTTTCACTAATGATGGTAGTATACTAAGAATATTCAATTTGTATGTCAATTATATGAATGACCACATAACCCCCTTCCAGGACCCATTGTTTCCTAGAAGAAATAAATTTATTTTCTTTTGGCCATAAATTAAGCATGCAATGTTAGAATCAAGAAAATAAGATATCTTTGAAAATTTGGTTCTATGTAATTTTTAGTGGTGTAGGTCTCATCATTATATTTTTCTATTATTATAGTTTATTATCAATCAAAGTTAGATCATCATTTTCTAATTATGAGCTCATAAATGTTTACGTATATCTCCATTTTTTGTTATTTTTATGGCATTGAAAAGTTATTTTAGGGCTCTTCAAATCCATTCATACACTTTTCTATAATATGCTATAAGTAAAAAAAAACATTTTTTTTAATGATTTCTTAGCACTTGGAAATGATCTATTTTTTTGAGATGAACTCATTTGATCTTCTTTACATGCATTAAGGTTATTAGTCTCTATTTTTTCATTTGGGAAAGTATCATAGGTTTTTTGTTCCTCTTTTTTGGTCATTCTAGAAAAGGATAATTATGTTTTTGGTGAAATGACATCTTGGCACATATCAAGTTGCTTGATCTTGTGCCATATCTTTATGGAATCATACCTACACAAGGAGTCAATCAACATGGGGTATTATTAGTGATCATTTCATAGGAGTGATTTGATCTAGTGTTGATCATCACACTGTGTTTGTTGTATATAACATTGATTTACCCCACACTCTTTGGAGTAGACTTTGGGAGATCCATGGAAACCCTCATATCTATCCAAATTCCTAGAGGATACTATTGTAGATTGTCTCATTTCCCTTGTAGATATATATTTCATACCCTTTGATGTGGATACTTTAGAGGAGCTTGAGTATTTCATAGGTCTTGCATGTTCCAATGGTTCAAATACTTGTTTTCATGTTCCCATTATTCATATTAAGACCCAATCTATATCTTCTATTGTTCCTAATGAATTGAAATGGCCACATCCTTGGACCCTATTGGTTCAATGTAGTAATAGACCCATCATATTTTAGACATAAATTTACTTGGGATTCATATCTTACAAAAATATTGTCCTTGTTTGTGGATTACCATATTGTAGATTTGCAGGATTATTTTTAATAAATTCATCTCCCCTTTATTGAAAATAAAATCTACAATGTTAGTGCACCATCATCATAGTATTTAGATCATGTTCTACATTAGTCTTTGTAGGATCTTGGATTGACATCATCTCATTATAAAATGTGGACATTTGAGTATTTTTTCAAGGGAACACAACATTTGGATTTATGTTCCTAATTATTCTTTCTTTTCTAAATGCCTTCTCTAATCATTAGTGGATTTGTTTCTTTCAAAGGGGATAAATGTCATTTGCAAGAAATGGATCATGTTATATCTTCAAGCTTTCATCATTGGCACAAGAGCTCTTTCTTTGATGGGGGTTCATATCCTCATTTCTAACTCTCCTATCAAAGGGAAACATATTTTACTTATCTAAAATAAGTACTCCTTGGGGGCTCACATTGATTCCTATCCTTCTTTCACTCTAGTGTTGTTATTTGATTTTCTCTCTTTTGGAGAGAATTTTTTTCCCATTTGATTTACTTATTTTCACTGGTTATGAGAGATTTCATTTTTTACATGGGTACCTCATCATGCCTTGTAGTCGAGATCTATCCATGCATCCATCATTTCATTCTTCATTATGATTATATATTCTCTCTAAGTTGATCTTAAAGGGTTGTGTTAGAGTAATCAGGAAGATCACCTAATAATTATTTAATCATTAATTGATTATTAAGCCCATTTTGCATTATTATGTACATAAGCTAAACATGGGAGTGTTTTTATATTATTATATTGGGCTAATTATAGGTCTTTTTGTCTCTTTGCATAGGATTATAACACTTGTCACAATCTAATCAAATCCTTATTTGGGGTTTTCATTTTTTTATTAGAATTCACTATTGTACATTATAATCATGCACATACATTTCCAACATCATATACCTTTGTGGATCAATTCTCTTCTCAAGTTTGTATGAAAACACTAATGGATTTTTCTATTTAGATGTGATAAGTGTTTTAGTTTTAGGTGATTTCTAGGAGCTATGAGGTTCACTATCAACTCTAACAACAACATTCAAGCAATGAAACTTAAATAAGTTGCAATGTAAATAAAATATTGTAATATAGGAAGAACCAAAGGCATATATGAACCAATTGTAACACAAAAATTTACATATAGAAAAAATAATAATAAAATTTAAATTACCTACCAAAAATCAACAAGAAGCTAAAAAGAAGGAAAATTAATATGTTCTTGAGAAAGAACACCACATCCTTCTGGGTCCAAAAATGTCATTTGAGTGTATTTTATCTTTATTGTTAGCTTTAAATTAACAACCTACATATAACAACATAGATTTTGACATTAGAAATATAGTAAAATGAATTTAATTGATAAGATCAAGATTAGAATCATGTCCACAAAACATTTTAATTTTTTTTATTCTTAATAAAAATAAAATTTCAAGAAAAAGCAACTAGTTTCTATAAAGTTGAAGCCTTCAACTTTCATCTAAATCTAGCCTCCCCATACAAAAGTGGAATCTTTGTAATATAGTATGGACAACCATAAAAGGATGGAATAAATGTGTATTTTTGCCAAATGTTATCATTGCAACTACCATTTTCCTACAACCTCTTTTCTAGTGCAGTAGAAATACACACGAAATACAATTAGCATATACTCAGAGACATTGAACATTAGAAAAGGAAAAATTTAAGATTTGGAGGAAATATTCCAAACCTTTTAAAAGTACGGCGATTTCCTTCCCTATTTGAATAAAATACAAAAATATTTGAAACTTGTTTTATTTTTTGTCAAGCCCAATCTTGGTTAGAGGAGAATTTTCGTTTTATTTCTTTAATAGAAATTAATAAAACCGCCTAACTAAATTTTGAGGAAAAATTAAGCCTTAAACATTAGTAAATTGAAAATATTTTTGCATGCATAGTTCTTGATGATCATTGATATAAATTTTATATAAAAAAAAAATCTCTTACCTAAATACAAGGACTAAATAATTGAAAGCTTTGGTGATGGTTTGATTGCACAGGTTATGTGGTGTAAATAAAATCTTTGGATTTGACTTATTCATAAATGAAGTCATACAATTGAATGAATCATTATTTATATTCATAGTTACAACGCATTTCATTATTTTTTTCTCTAAAATTAACTATCTTTTATTTTCATGTTGTAAGTGCTTCTTAATAGTGATATTGTTTGATAGTTGAAAATTTAGTTGTGGCACAAGTTCCTCAATAAAAATGTTACATTATACAATTAGTTACCTTCCATTTTCTAAACATGGATAAAATAATAAAACCATTACAAAAAAATAATTAAACCTTAATCAAAACTTGCTATGCATCTATCATATAATTGAACATTAACATATATTTCTAAAAAATAAAAAATATTAATCTGTTAGAAACATTAATATTAATATTAATATTTAAATAGTATATATATAATTTTTTATCTATTCAAAATAGCCTGAGCAAGATGTACCCTTGTATTAAAATTTAAAAAATATGAACATTACAAATATTGTTAGAGGTAGAAATATTTGTAGGCCTCCTACATATAGCCACTACGCTTTTGCTCCACTTTTAGTGTGGGAGTGAAGCTTCATGTTAAAAAATACCTCATTTTCTTTAGTTTCCTTTGTATCACTATCAATTAACCTCTGGTGCACCAACACTCTTAGCCTCGACCAATTTCTCTAGGGATTTTTTCCCTCCCCCAAGAGACACAAATATTGAGTTATCTATCTAATCTATCAACTCCACACTTGATTTTGAATCCTTTATTTTGATTCCACTATCTCTCCCCATAGAAGAAGTTTCATCCTTTTCCCTTGACTTATCCTATGATTTATTTGGTGACCCCATATGGATGTCATCCCCAATAGTTGGTGCATCATTAGGTGATTTCCCAACATGGTTGAAACCTTCTTTTTCTACTGGATAATGTTGATAAGAAACATCTTTCCACTAGGTGGTTTGGTTTTTGACTTTCTACTTTGCACAATGAGTTGACATATGCTCAATATTGAAGCTTTTACGATAGTGAAAGGGTAAACCCTCATAATCTAACACATGATTCCATAACCCCTTAGAGTTTTTAAAGATATATCTACCAAAAGTGCTTTAGAACAATATGTCTCCACCAGAATATGAATATAGGTAGTATGCATGAAGTTTGATGAGCCCTCATCTACCCCAAAAATCTCCCCAGTAAATTGCCAATAGCTTCAAAACAAGCCTCAAACTAGAATTGTAATGGAAGGTTCAAGAATATTACCCAAATTGGTATTGCATCCAAGGACTCAATAATGCGGTTGAAAGAATCGCTTTACGGTTTCAACATAAGCATATGTTGTTCAAAATTTTATTGGTAGTCACAAAGGATTATATTTATATATTGCATATTGTCAAAAATGACCATAAAATATCCTTGCACACAAGGACAAATTTGGATATCACACTCCAAAATTGGGCTCCATGTGTCTATGATCCACTAGTGAAGCATAGAGAGACTCGAGTAGAGGATTCTGAATCTCTTGACCAACCCCAACTCTATAAAATACTCTTCATTTTCTATCACTTCACTATAAATGTGTTAAAAAATCCACAGTTGGGGAGATGGTGACACATTGGATGGGCCAAGTCAAATTTTTGTAGCAAAGGATACCCTTCTCCTAAGTTTGATTAAAAAATGCTACCTTTTCCACGCCCTAGGAAATGGTTGAAATCCTTGTCTTGATTCCTCAATATTGAATTAGAGTGCCCCCTCCATGCACCACCCACCAAATCACCCATATACATATCCATCATGGAAAGCCCTATAATTTCTCATAGGTGCAACATGTTCTTTTCCCAATTTAACCTTTGCTTCCCTCCTTCATGGCACATGGAATGATTGATCTTCATTTGGATACACCACAACATGGGAATAGAGTTTCCACCCTAAAAAATGCCCTTCAAAATCCCTTTGTCCTTTATCTTTTATGCAAACTCTCATTGTAGGAGCTAAAATGTTTTGCAGATGCAACATCATAGGGATTTTTTAGTCATATATTATCTTTGTAATGGAAAAAATTGATTGTTATGCAATTTCACATTCCATAACCTCCCTTTTAGCTTAATTGAATTTGATAATACAATGTCCCCATCACCTAACTTTATTGTTGTCCTTAACCCCATTTATTTTTGGTTGTTAAAGTGAAATTTTGTTGTAGATGACTACGTGACATGCAAATATCTACACATTGTGTGAACATCTTGAAAGGATTCCTTCTTCCATAGCTATTGGGACATTACACTTCCCACATGCCTGCAAAGTGTAATTCCTTTGCAATTTGTAGATGCACCCCAAACACCCCTTTGCATTCCTATATCAATCTTAAACTTCTTATTTTTCCATTCTATTCATTCTATTCATTCAATCACTCATTCTAGTCATTTTATTCAATCTCTCTCTCTCTCATTCTTACTCATTCTACTTCATTCTCAAGCATTCTTCTCTCATTCCTTCAAGCTTTCTCACATCTTGGCTCTCTACATAATTACTTTGGCTCCCTTGGCACATCTTGGGTGTTGCATGTTATTCCTTTCAACATTAGGTAATTGTATCATTTTCTTATATTGCATTATTGTCTTTACATTGGGTAGCATATTGCTATTCTATCTTGTCTATTATCCTTGTCTCATCTATCTATTTTCTATTCTATTATCCTGTCTATCTGTATGTATCTAGTTACCTATGGAGGTTAGAACACCTACATGTGGGTTTGATTGAGGTAAGCCCCTAAAATAACCCAAACCATTTTCCTATTTCTATGTGTGCATGTATCAAAGTTGGAGTGTTGTGAAAGGCTTCATTCATGGACCTCTTGTGAGATTCCTTTCATCCTTTTCATTTTTTTCATTTCCTTTAAAATATTATTTGGTTTATTTTTTTGTGTTATTTCATTTGTTTTTGTTATTCTAGAGTTTATAGTTACCAAATATTCAGTAAGCTATTTGTTGTCTCTATTATTGAACTCTATTTTTGGTATGTATGAGACCAAACACATCATGGGGATGTTTGTGCATTGTGCTAGATCATCCTTGGCCAAGAGCCTATCAATTTGCTTGTGATACTTCTACAACCTTCTCTTATCCTTTAACTCATTGAAAAATATATTACATAAGAAATACTCCCTTGTCTCTTCATCCTTGTCACCTAAGTTGTGATCCCTAAGGTAGTCAAGGAACATTCAACCTTAACAAGGGGGGAGTGTCAATTTTCCTCCTCTGCATCATTAATATTTATAGAAATATAATTATATATGTGTATAGGTAAATATTTAAATATACATAAATTTATTAATCTAGTATACATTTATAGTTAAATACTAATAGTATATAAAAGGCTAAAGAAAAATAGATAGATTTTTTTGAAAATATGTTAAAAATATTAAAATAAATAAAATTAATGGTAGTTAAGTTTCATGTAAGTTTTATGTACATTATAATTGGGTATGTGCAGGATCATCATGGAAAAAATAGGCCCTTAAGTGGCAAAAAAATTAGAAAAATTAGAGTTAGGCAACTTGACATAAAAATTTGAATAAGTTATCTATATTATTTCAAAAATATGTAAGAATATAATTTGTAGAAAATTGAATGTAGTTTATAAACTACTAGGTTTATTTAAAAAAGAAAAAAATCTATTTGGTGAAAATTTAAAATTTCAATGCAGTAGCACTTAAATTTCAGGGAAAAAATAAGTAGGTGCATATCTGCCACCCTAACCACAATAAAATGATAATTATTTTTATAAGATTTTAGATATAACTAGAGGAATCATGTCTTGATGTGATGCATATTTTTGTAATTTTTTCCAAGTAAATAATTAATTATGAATTTTTTATTATAACTTTTAAAAAATATAAAAACTCATATGTCTCACCACCTTAACTTGGTCAAAACTTCATGATTTTTTTTAATCCTATAGTATGTGAAGCATAGAATGTGACATGTTTGGATTCAAAAATGTGTTACCATTTGAAAGCTATAGATGTTTTTCAATCCTATCAATAGGACTTTAGTCATAATTCAAATAGAAAATGAATAATATTTATTTATTAAATTCAAGGTAAAGCATAATTTATATTGGTGGAAAGCTGAGAATCTCCTTTAAAACCCTTTTCATTTCATTAATTTTGGGTTTAAAAAGTCATTAGCCACATACCCTACACATACCCATCATATCACCACTTGTTTGGCCCATCATGATCCTACACATACCCAATTATAAATAAAATAATAATTTTTTATTTTATAATTTTAGAAAAAAAAGGTAGATTTATATTTAGAATTGGGTCTAAGAATAGAGGCCTTTATTTTTTGTAATGATATTTTGATTAAAAATTTTTAAAAAAAGGATATAAAAATAAAATAAATTATAGGAAAAGTAAAAAAAAATTCTAGGAGGAGAATATATAAGTAAATTTCCATCTTCTATTGACTTCTAAAGGGAAATTGATTCATCCTAGAATGAGCATCTAAGATTAGTAGGTGCCTTCAGTAAGCTGAGTTTCTTCAGACAGCCTCAAAAGCACATACTACTATGCCATAAAGAAGAATCAAATAGTTTATTTCCCACCATTAATCCTTAGAGGAAATTTCATGCAATTTTAGATCTTTCACGATCAACCAGTTTCAACAGCACATATTAACCAAATTCAATAGGCATAATCATTAAATATGAAAGATGGAAAAGAAGAAATGAACAAAAATATTTACATGGGGAAAACCCTTTTAAGTAAAAAAACCCCACACTCCAAAAGCATAGATCAATTGTATAATTTAGTAACCAAATACATAGTTACAATACAATTGTAGGCTCTAAGAATTTACCTGGAGATTTACATCTTGTTCGATCTAGAGAAAAACTAGCATCATAACCCCTTTGAATCCAATATCTCCTCTCACCAATCCAATGCACTATGAAATTACATACAAAGTTCTCAAGCATTACAAGAAAACCATTGTTCCAACTTCCACACCAACCAAACAATCATAACCGCAATCCCGCCAAGTCATTCTTGAACTGTTTGTGGGGTTGCACTAATTCTTCACCACATCAAAATTTATTGTAATATCATATGATACCACTCAACCAAAGTCCATCCAAGTGATCATCGCAGTGTTGTAAGGCTCTATATTGCCATACCACACAATACTACTCCATCGCAATCACCTCCAACTATCATTGTGGGGTCACAGCTAATGACTCCTCCCACACTACCACATCCCTCCTCATGAACTATTGCGAGATGGAAAGTTACCTACTACCATACAGTAGGCTCCCTTGCATGACTATCACATGATGGTGGGTTACCTACTACCAACTCACTAGCACTTGCTTAAACCTATTCAACACTACGGTGTAGTAGATTTTGACCTAACTCACCGCCAACCTATTAGATGTCATAATACGAAAATCCTCATGAAACAGTTGTTGTGGGGTGGAAGGTAGCAATTATTCCCCACAATACTACAAGCTCTAATGCAGAATTTTGCAGTACTATGATGTAGAATACCTAACCTTGGCTGAGTGTTTTTCCTAATTTTAGAGAGCCTTAACCAATAAGTTTGAGACACCTATTCTCAACATTCTCCCACTTGACGAAGTGTTGAAAAATGGTTAGCGCTTCCCTTGATATTTGTGACATGGACTAACTGCCTCACATGGATCCATTAACTTTGGTGGTTGTATTGGGAATTAACAAGTCGACCTTTTGGTGCAATGACATTATGGGGCCAACAATTGGTATTAGAGTCAAAGGTGTTGGGTTCGAATCCCCTTGGTTTGCACTGAGGGAGAGATTGTTGGTAAATGGTCAGCACTCCCCTCAAGATTTGTGACATGGACTAACTACCTCTCGTGGATGCGTTAACTCTGGCGGTTGTATCAGGCATTAACAGGTCAACCTTTTGGTGCAATGACAACCATGGGGACAACATGAAGAACTTACTATCTCCCAATCAACACTCAAAGTCACTATATCATCCAATACACCTACAAAAACATATAAGATTTCCACCATCTCAAGTAGATCTATTGACTCTAGCAATTGTATCAGGCATTAACAGGTCAACCTTTTGATACAATGATAACCATGGGGCTAGTTGACACGATGAACTTACTATCTCCCAATCAACACTGGAAGTCACTATATCATCCACTACACTTGCAAAAAAAATTAAGATTTCCACCATCTCAAGCAATATTTCCAACTATCCTCGAAAGGAAAGGAACAATCCATAGTGTATATGCACTAGTCTAACCCAAGACACTTGCAACAACATGCAATATGTCCACCATCTTAGGTAGTTTTAGTAATCCTCCAAAGGAAAGGAATGAACCATGGTGAATATGCACTAATCTAAAGAACAAAGGCATCAGATCCAATGGATAGCAAAGGTTACAAAATACTACCACCACTCCACTATGCTCACAAGCTATATAGGAGCATCAAAAAAATTAGCTTCAAAGCTTCAACCTAAACAAAACTATGAAAACATCCTACAAAAAACAAGATTGAACATTAGCTAGAACAACAATTAGGAAACTAACTGCTCCCATCCAATGGACCAAACCCACGTGACTGAAAATAGCACCCACATCAAGTGATAATCAATTCAATCACCCATACATTGAAGCTATCCACATCAATAAATTCATGCCACCTACATAGCCAACCCATCAACTACAAATGCAAGCTCCATGTCCCAACTAGTCAAAGAAGACCAAACACATCCAAGAACTCCCACTACATGGGTAATGCTAAATATAAAAGATCAAAGGCATAATGAGTCTACAAATAAAAACATATACAAAGTGTATCCATGTAATACTAAGGACCATCCACAATGATTTTCAAATCCTACAACCAACTACTGCAAGAAATATCTCTCTTAACAATCTTCCACAACTTTTCCATGCTCTCCATATCTGATAGAAGAAATAGATACAAGAACCTTCATGTCATCGCCCAAGTGACAACACGGCCACAAACTAGTGAGAACCATAGCTACATATAGAAATCTCACATCTAAAGTCATGTGAATCTAAACATATAGGAAGAAGAACTAATCTAAAGAGAAAAAATTACATATCATAAACACGTAGCATGCCTTTCTACATACACATTTAAATGTCGACTGTGTCAAGTAAGATCTCTATCACAACCCCCAAAGAAAAGATATAACAACACCTAAAATTGTTCAATCTCAAAAGATCAAACTTAACATATGTATCATGTAATTACATAGATGTAAGATTCTTAATGAAGATCAAACTACTCCATTTCCCATCTCAGGAAATCAACCCACTACCATCCTCTATAATCCTAATAAATGAAAATGCAAACCCTAGGAGAAAATCATGGTATCCATCTCTCACAATGAATCCTCTAGAACCATCTAATAGCAACTCAAGATCCATGTCTATAAAATAAATCATAAAGAACCTGAGAGAAATAATGGGCATTATCTCTCAAGTGATATGCTACTAAGTAGACCAAGAGTGGGGAATGAGAGAAGACCTCCAATATATGCAAGCCATCATGACTTCTCCAAGAGAAATCTCTTCATAGGTCTTTGTTGAACTCATGTCCAACCAAGGTGTAGGCTCCTTGGACTTTCTATTGAGATCTCATCAAGAGTAACCATCACAACAACACTTATCTCATCTCAAGAGAAATACAACCACATCGCATTCTCCATGTATTCATGAGCACCTACAAATAATCATCTCATTCTAAACTCGAAATGCATCACTGCACTATCATGAAGTTCTTAAGCATATGACTAATGTACCCTAAAAAAAGAGAATCACTAGACCATTGTCAAATCTCCAATCATCTGAATCAAGAATTTATCATGACATCATAGCTTACCATCCCCCATAGGACATCGCATGCTCCACATGAACATAACATGGTCTCAAGAGCAATGTATCATGCCAAAACTCTAATCTAGAATCAAGAGTATATCATGACATAAAACAAACACTCTAAACCAACATCACCTGTCAAAAACCACCAAAACCTCAACCCAAAGACCACAAGAGTCCTCCATGGCTTATAGATGTTACACATCTTCAAATAGTGTCCATGCAAATGAAAAAGAACCCTTCTACAACAACATGATCTAAAAGTTCCTCCTAGTAACATCTACAACACTAAATATGATTATTCACCCATAGTCACTACTAAAGCTCCCACTAAACCATGACAATCGAGCTCTCCAAGCATCATGACCAAGTCACTGCTAAAGCTCCCATTGAACTGTGACAACCAAGCTCTCCAAGCATCACAACCAAATATTTGCTAATCTAAAAATCCTCCAAGTCCACACATCAAGATGTCCATCTGACAACAATACCAAGTGGCACCAAGATCTCCAAACCAAATAAAAAATACCATCACTATCAACAATATACACCAAGTTGTGTATCCAAGATATTCATGACATTGTGATACACATGCTACAAGTCCCCAACATTGACTATCCAGGTACTATTGTATCATCCATTCTCTTATCTCAAACCAACTACACTAATGCAAAAGTCACCATAGACAAGGCTAGCTAACAAGTCTACATCAACATAGAATCAAACCTTATAGATATAGATAGTCCACTCTTGAGTTGTCCCACAACAAACATGTAGGTAAAGACAACCCACAATTTTGCACAACTTATAGATCCAATTAATATAACATGCAAACCCACTATCACACTAGAAACTAAAAAATTGAGATCTCAAAGAGAATCACCATGTAGAAAACATGACTCAAGTACCAGATCATACACAAATCTGATACACCAAATAGGTCCATAGTTACCTGAGCACCATAGTCTAGGAACCCACCAAGCATCACCACATAAATGTTGAGTGACCAGTCACATACCAACACTCCCATGTACAAAAATAATCTCACTTCCTCACACCATGCATGGAGCATGCATGAGAAACTACAACTAACTCATCTAGTAACACCCCAAGAGCTAGGGTTTAGAAAATAGCTTAACTGTAGCTCCACAAAACCACAAGTTTTTCTTGACCATGTAAAACATTCAAAACCACTGTGTTTGGAGAAAACCCATCCACATCCACACCCACTTCACATCTAGAAGACTCAAAAGTTTGAAACAAGAAACCACCATAATGGTTAAACTAGAATAATGGATTATCATAGATGAGCATAACCATAGATTTTTTTATGAAAATCTATAAAACCCTCATATCCAAGGAACATGAATCTGATCCATGCAAGTACAAAGCATCCATAAAGGAAAAAGTAGTTCAAGAACTCTAGACCTATTTCAATCCAACTCCACAACCACCAACATATACATGCATTTGAGGGAGACAAGCTATTATAGAAGCTCCTATATCATCCAATGATCAACTCCATAGTCTACATGCAATTGAGGTAACAAAAAAAATGCCTTCTAATACCAAGAAAAAACACCCAGCATAAGAACATTACTCCATAACTGAAAAACAACCCAAGCTTCTTTATATCATTAGGGAGCCTCTAACACAGACACCCAATATAAAATATTTATTGGAACACAACCACAAAGAAAACAATCCCACCCTATGCATTGAGATTATTTCACTTTCAACTATGAGATTCAGATCACATCATTTCAATATAACCAACTCCATTTTCTCCATCTTCACCATCCTTCAAATTGTGTGTTCTCCTGAAACTAAAATAAAAAATAAAAAAACTTTCACTCACCAATGGATCAGTATTTAGTCAATTCCTTTATATTTCCTCAAGCTTTCCAGACTAAAAAATCTTCATAGAAGGAATACCGAAACCAAAAACACTATCTCTGATACCAATTGAAGGGAAATCGATTCACCCCAGAATGAGCATATGAGATCAGTAGGTGCCTTTGGTAAACTATGTTTCTTCAGATAACCTCAAAAGCATGTACTACTATACCATAAAGCAGAATCATACATAGTTTATTTCCCACCATTAATCCTTAGAGGAAAGTTCATGCAATTTTAGATCTTTCAAGATCAACTAGTTTCAACAACACACATTAACGAAATTCAATAGACAAAATCATTAAACATGAAAGATGGAACAAAATACATGAACACAAATATTTATGTGGGAAAAACCCTTTCGAGTATAAAACCCCACACCCCAAAACAATAGATCCATTGTTATTTAGCAACCAAATACACAGTTACAATATAATTGCATGCTCTAAGCTTTTACATGGAGATTTACATCATGTTCCATCTCTCCTCCCACCCATCCAATGCACTACAAAATTACATTCAAACTTCTCAAGTATTATAGAAAAACTATTGTTCCAACTTCCACACCAACTGAATAGTCATAACCACAATCCCACTGAGTCATTCTTGAACCATTGCAGGGTTGCACTAATTCTTCACCAAACTAAACTTTACTACAATAACGTACAATATTGCTCCACTGCAGTACATCCAAATGACCATCGTTGTGTTGCAGGGCTCCATATTGCCATCCTACATGATACTGCTCCACCGTTGTCATCTCCAACTGACTATTACTTGGTTGCAGGTAATGACCTCCTACACTACAGCACACTACCTCATGAATTGTTACAGGATGGTGGGTTACCTACTATCATACCACAAGCTCCCTTGTAGGACTATTAAAGGATGGTAGGTTACCTAGTGCCAAATTTCCATCACTAGCTTAAACCTTCGTGGCACTGCAGTGTAGTAGATTTTGACCCAGTGCACTGCCAACCCACTAGATGCTACAATATTGCAGTCCTCATGAAATAGTTGTGGCTAGGTGGTGAGTAGTAAGTGTTCCCCACAATACCACAAGCTCTAATGTATACTTCCATAGTACTACAATGTGGAAGACTTAACCTTGACTAATTAATTTTCTTGATTTCTCAGAGCCTTAACCAGTAAGTTTGAGACACCTATTCTCAACAACTTCATTTGATCATGAAAAATATAATATGAATTAGTTGTTTGTGTCAAATGAAATATCTCTATGTGGCTAAAAGGAAAAGTGATACCACATAGAATGTTTAATGGATGGATATATACATATAAAAAATGTCATATACAATGAACTTAAACTATTTTCCCTTCTACCCCAATATTGGGGCCTATAATTTGACATAAAGTATTGAATTGGCATGTGATCGATAAGTGAGATAGTAATTTATTCTTCCACCCTAATACATATTTTATTGGTGAATGTTTAGTGAGCAATAGAGTGCTAGTTTTTTCTCGTCTCATGATGCGGATAAGGATTTTTTTTCATTATTATTCTTTTTCTTCACAATCTAGAGGGCATTCCATCAGGGAATTCTATGGATATTTTTATGTCTCACTATGATTATTCCCTCTTGATATTCATGAGGATTCTCCTTTAGAACCCTTTATGATTTTATATGATGTCTCTTTGAGTAATTATGAAATAAATTATTTTACATTTTTTATTGAGCAAGGGTGAAGTTAGTTAGCTATCTAGGTACAATAATGATGAATATACCCACTCTTGTGACAAATTCCACATGTATGAAGACTAAAAATCATTCATTTGTGTGTGTATTCTACCTTGAAATTTGAGCAATCAATTAATTGCATGATGGGTCCACTTCACATATTTCAGGTAATTTTCATAGGTATAGATTTTTTCTATGGCCCATAGATTTGATCTTATTGATTGTGTACATTTTCTCTTTAATTCAATAGATTCTTTACTTCTTTCTAGTTGTCAAGGAATTATAGTATTTAAGGTTAGCTTAAGGAGGCTACAAGATTGTTATGCGAAAGTTCATATTCTAGGATTTCCCTTAGGAGAGCCCAACTTGATGATTGTGCTAAAGATTGCTAGATGGTAAACAAGCATCCAAATGTCTAAGAATGAATATTTTAAAATAAATGTTATTCTTTTTAGTGCATCAAGCAAAGTTTCCAAAAAAATGGTTTTTGTATGTGAATGATTATAGGATGTCAGTATATATCCAAATAGATATCTTTAAATACCACTACATAACAATAATCACTTGAAATGTGTACCAACCTCAATTATAGTAGGGAATGAGTTTGCAAGAATTAACCAAAATTTTAATTTTAATTTTTAAATTTTTTAATTAAAAATTATCAAATCTATAAATATGAGATTAATTTCACACTTATAAGATTGGATTGGAATATATATATATATAGACCAATCATAATTCAATGTTTTTGGATTGTATGACCTATATTTAGTGATCTAGGACTCATATCCCACCTAGGGACATATGGGTCCCACCTAGGTTTCAAGGCATAGATTTAGATTTCACATTAAACTAAACATTTCAGGAAAAATGTGTCCCAAGCTTAGCCTAATGGGACTCATACACCCCAACTAGAATATGAGTCTTGCTTAGCATAGACCTAATTTAAATTCAAATTATTGGCAAGATTTTATTATCCTAGATCTAATGTCGACTTGTAGTGTTGTAATTTTAAGAAATTTGGCATAAACAGGTATAAATACAAGGTTATTTCACTCATTTTCTCTCCTACCAAGCTAACAAGAAACCTAGCATGTTGAATGATCATTCTTAAGGAAAATTTATGATCACAAGAGTATTCAAGAGTGCTTATCAATCATTTCAGAGAATCATTCAAGAATCAAGCATCATGTCAAAGTGATCATGCATCATGTTTTTTTGTGAGCTACCATTTGTGATTTAGGTATCTTATGATTCAAGCAAGCATTCAAGTCAAGATCCACATTCATGCTAGACATTACATACAAGTTTGCAACCTTTTTTTAAGGTTTTGGTGAGTTGCAACATTACATATTTTTACATTCATCATTCCTTCTTTCTATTACATTTCATTTCAGGGTTTGATTACCAAAATAAGGTTTGACCAAGGAAAACCCCTATCCACTAACAAAACAAAATTTTTCCCTCTCTTTAATGTGTGATTGCAGATCTAGGTGGTTTAGGTTGAAGATCCATTAAGATTGGAGAAAATTTGTCAAGTTGTCAAAGTTGTCATCTACCTTGCAAGATCATAGAGAGACATTTATAGGGTTGAACTTAGTGTTTTAGAATCAGGGATTTGACAAGAGGAAAGATATAGGAAATAACTAAAGGGTATAAGAGTTTTGGAGAAACCCTAATAATAGGACTAAATCACCACTTGTGGTGTATGAGTCCTGTCATACCAGTTTTCAAAAATTTTATGTAGATCCTAATTCAATAGTTCTAGATTTTAGTTTCATCCCAAAACCCTAAATGGAGACTAAATCACCCCTATTAGGATATAATTCCTAGTGTGCATTAAAAAGAATCATTTCTAGGATCCCAGACCTTCATTCAAGCCTCTTCATTCTCTAGGTGCACCTCTGCACTTTCTTAGTTTATTGTTCTTTCTAGGTAATTTATTTAAGTCTTGCATGCTATTTACATTTCTTGTATTTCCAAGGTCTAGCTTGGTGGTGAATCCCTTTGTAGTCTTTAATAACACCCTACAACACCTTATTTCAGATCTCTTTCCCTCATTCCATCCTTGGATTGAAATCTCTAAGGTGTCCTTGAATGAAACTTAGAGGAAATTAGTTGTCCCCTATCCTAAAACATGCAATGACAATTTTCAATGATTCATTTTGGTGAACCTATCTTTTAGAACATATCATTTCTGATTTGGAGTGCATCATAGTCCTAGATCTAGGTTGCATTCACTTTGCATTGGGTTTCACATTAGTTAGTTTGCATCTAAGATTTATAAATCTTGCATTAGTGAAAGTGCATATAGATTGATTTTTTTTGCATCTTGAATCATTGAAATTCACTTGAAATTTTTAAATGCATTTAGCCTAGACATCAATCAAAACATAAAACATAACATTCACTCAAAAAAATTTGAAATCAACGTAAAACCCTAATTTGGAACTCATACACCCCTCTAGGTGATTTAGTCCTAGTGCAGGTTGTTTTACCTAATTTCTAGGTATTTTGTGTTGACTGTTTATCAACATTTGAAACCCTAAAAA
>VDFB02030467.1:0-66124 GCA_007258455.2 Sequoia sempervirens
CCAACTTGAACAAGTAGTGAGGAGCGTGCAATTTGAAGGAAGGGTACCAAAGGAAGAAGAGGTTGCAGAGGAAGACAAGACCCCTAAACCTGACCCTGTTCTAAAAGAAGATCCTTTATTGAAGGCATTAGGCTTTGAGTGGAAAAGCACTTGAAGGCATACCACTATTTAGTGGAAAAATGGAAGTCGATTTAGTTATTGATTGGATAGAGGGAATGGAAAACCATTTTGAATGTGATGGAGTCACTGAAGCATAGAAGGTAAAGGTGGCCAAATCAAAACTAAGATGTTTTTCCTTGACATGGTGGAAATTCATTTAGACAGAGAGGGAAAAGGAAGGAAAACAACCCATTTCAACTTGGAAAGGAATGGTTGCCAAAGTGAGGGAAGCATACATGCCAGATGTCTATGAGATTCAGTTACACAGGAAAATACAAAGCCTAAGGTAGAAAGACCGAGATGTGAATACCTACAGAGAGGAGTTCCAAAAACTTTGTATGAGGTCTAATGTTTCAGAAGATGAAATTCTCAAGGTAGCTAGGTATCTTAATGGCTTGAAATGAAACATTCAAGAGGAGATGGCTCTTCTAAGTCCCAAGATAGTACACCAATGCTATCAATTGGCCATAAAGATTGAGGAAAGAAGTAAGAGGAAACAAGACTAGGCTTCTAAGGGTAGAGGCGAAGACAGAGATCAAAGAGATCAAAGAGGACAGTGAGGTGGCTATCAAGGTAGAGGCAATGACCAAAGAAACCAAGGAGAGTTTAAATCCACAGATCATGGCAATGAAACACCTTCTAGATGAGGGTATAACACAGGTAGAGGACCTCAAGGAGGTTTAAACAGAGGAAGAGGAGCAGGCAGGAGCAATTCATACTTTGCAAACATGAAATGCTACCATTGTGGACAAGTAGGTCATCCTACTTATAAATGCTCAGAGAAATCATATTCATCAAGAAATGAGAAGAGAGTGGCTTATGCACAAGAGGACACCATGAGTCCTAAGTCATCTGAGGTTAGTCACATTGAATCTAAGGTGGGAGAGAATCTGATGTTCAGTAGAGTTTTGATCAGATAGCCGGTCAAGGAAGAGCCAAAACAGAGAAGAGCTCTATTTAGAGTAAGGTGCAAGATACTTGGTAAAGTATGCAAGGTCATAGTAGATTCAGGTTCAACAGACAATATTATCTCAGAGGAGGTAGTAATGAAACTGAAATTGGAGAAGGTACCCCACACTAACCCCTACAAGGTCACATGGCTAAACAAAGGGCAGAGTGTTTTAGTGAATGAGCAAGTAACGGTGGAGTTTTCCATTGGAGGGTACAAGGACAAGTTAGTTTGTGATGTGTTACCCATGGATGCCTACCATCTACTATTGGGTAGACCATGGAAATAAGAAAGAGGTGCCATATATGATGGGAAAGAGAACACCATCTCATTCAAGAAGGATGGGAAGACTTTCAAGTTGCAATCACTGTCAGAAGAAGAAGAGGGATAGTCAAAGACACCAAGTGTCATGTTGAGTAGTGGGAAGGAGTTCCTTAACAACATACATCAAGGGGGTGAAGGATATGTGGTTATGTTACAACCTAAAGAAGAAGACAGGGCTGAAAAGACAGTTATACCTGGAGCAGTCCTAAATTTGTTGGATCAGTTCAAGGACATTGTAAGTGATGGCACACCTGCAACTCTACCACCAAAGAGAGCCATAAGTCATCAAATTGACTTCATACCTAGAGCCTCATTGCCTAACAAAGTAGCTTATAAGCTTACACTGGATCAGAATCTAGAGGTAGCTAGGCAAGAACAAGAGTTGTTGGATCAAGGATTGATTCAAAAGAGCATCAGCCCATGTGCAGTACCAGTGGTCTTAGCAACCAAGAAGGGAGGTAAATGGAGGTTATGCACTAATTCTAGAGCAATAAATAGGATCACCATTAGGTATAGGTTCCCTATTCCTAGAATTGAAGAATTAATGGATTGTCTTGGAGGAGCTCAATACTACACAAAGTTGGATCTCAAGAGTGGATACCTTCAGATCAGAATCAAGGATGTAGATGAGTAGAAGATATCTTTTAAGACAAATGATGGGTTGTATGAGTGGAGAGTGATGCCATTTGGCCTCTCCAATGCCCCTAGCACATTCATGAGGCTCATGAATGAAGTGCTTAAAGACTTTACAAGGATATTTGTGGTAGTGTATCTTGATGACATCCTCATATTCAGCAAGACAGTAGAAGAGCATTTAAAACATGTGGAGTTGGTTCTTAGAAGGTTGCAAGAGGAGAAGTTGGAAATCAATCTAGAGAAGTGTGAGTTCTTTAAGCAAGAGCTTGTATACTTGGGTTTTGTAGTGTCCAAAGGATCATTGAAGATGGATCCAAGCAAGGTGGAAGCCATCCTAAACTGGCCTACACCAACCACAGGGACAAAGGTAAGAAGTTTTCATGGATTGGCTCAATTTTATAGAAAATTCATAAGGAACTTTAGTGGCATATGTGCACTAGTTCTAGATACAATCAAGGGTGGTTTAAAAAATAAGTTTGTGTGGACTCAAGAAGCTGAGAAAGGGTTTGAGAAACTGAAACAACAAGTGGCAACTCAACCTATTCTTTTGTTACCTAGTTTTGACAAATTGTTCACTGTTGAGTGTGATGCAAGTGGAGTGGCAGTAGGAGGAGTGTTAAGTCAAGAGGGCAGGCCTATAGCCTTCTTTAGTGAGAATCTCAATGAAGCAAAGAAGAAGTATTCGACCTATGACTTGGAACTTTATGCTTTGGTTTAGTCACTTAGGAAATGGAGGCATTACCTTCTACCCAAGGATTTTGTAGTCTTTACTAACAATCAGGCACTTAGCTTTATCAACACTCAAGAGAAGTTGAGTAATAGGTATTTGAAATGGGTGGAATACATCCAAGCTTTTACCTTCACCATCAAGCACAAGAAGGAACAGCTAAAAAAAGTAGCAGATGCATTGAGTAGGAGGTTGTTGACAGTGCAGGAGATACAAGTGAAGAGCATAGGAATTGACAGTTTTAAAGATCTCTATGGGGAAGATGAAGAATTTTCAGAGGTCTATAAGGTATGTTCTAAATTTGAGAACCATTTCCATAGCCAATACTCAGAGTATACATTGCAAAGTGGGTTATTGTCTAAGGGAAATCAATTATGTGTTCCAAGAGGGTCAATGAGGGAAAATTTGATTTAGGAAAAGCATAATGGAAGTATTAGTGGACATTTTGGCATCAACAAGACTTTAGAACTAGTGCAAAGATTATATTACTGGCCTAAGTTGGCAAGAGATGTTAGAAAGTATGTGGAACAATGTGTTGTGTGTATGAAAGCTAAGGGAGGAGCTAGTAATGCTGGTCTATATCAACCCCTACCCATTCCTAACAGACCATGGGAGTGTGTAAGCATGGATTTTGTGGTAGGCCTTCCTAAGACCAAGACTGGTTTTGACAGTGTCTATGTAGTGGTAGACAGATTTAGTAAAATGAGTCATTTTATTCCCTGCAAAACTACTCATGATGCTAGCTACATAGCTCATCTTTTCTTCAAGGAAGTGGTGAGGATCCATGGAATACCTTTGAGCATTATTTTAGATAGGTATGTGAAGCTCATGAGTCACTTTTGGAAGACTCTATGGAGTAGATTAGGTACCAACCCGTCTTTTGGATCAACTTACCATCCTCAAACCAATGGTCAAATAGAGGTGGTTAACAGGTTGCTAGGTAACCTTCTAAGGTGCCTAACTAAGGAGTATGGATAGACATGGGATATGGTTATCTCACAAGTTGAGTATGCTTACAATGATAGTGTGAACTGGACCACAGGGAAGAGTCCTTTTGAAGTTGTGTATGGGATGCACCCAAGAGGCATATGTGAGCTCAGATATCTTGGATATATGGAACATAGAAGTGGACATGTAGAGGACTTCAGTCAAACCATGAAAGAGATTCAGGGTGAAGAAGACAGTCACTGAGGCTACACAAAAGTTGAAGGAGAAGGTAGATTTGTCAAGGAAAGATGTACAATTTGCAATAGGAGACTATGTCACGGTCCACCTTAACAAGTCAAGTTTGTAGAAGGGAATGTCAACCAAGTTGAAAATGAAAAAGATTGGGTCCATGCAAGGTATTGTCCAAGTATGGGAAGAATGCATACAAGGTGGAGTTACCTACCGATCTAGGAATCTCACCAGTTTTCAATATAGCTGACTTGATCAAGTACAAGGGATCAGTCAATGATGTGGATCAGAACAGTAAGGAGATCTTCAAGGACATCAACAATATATCCTTACCTAATCAAGACAAGCCTCAGGTAGAGAAGATCTTGGAGTCAAGAGTGCAGAAGGCTACAAGACACAAGGTATACATGGAGCACCTTATCAAGTGGAAGAACAAGCATGAATCAGAAGCCACATGGGTACAAGAAGATCAGTTCAAGAAGTTTGGTATTGACCTATCATTGATCTCTCCTTCCATTCCTTAGTGTTTATGCTGAGAGGGGGAGAATGGTGCAGGAGCACTTAGAAAGCATTATATAGCACTAGGCAAATTTGGAAGCCTAGGATAAAATTTTGTGGTTTTTATGTTTTAAGGTCATGTTGGCCATTTAGTTTTATTTTGAGGTGTTAGAACATATTATGAGGAAGGTGAATCAATAGCTCATGGTGGAATGGATGAGTTTCACAACTTGTTTCCACTAGGATTCACTAAGAATGGGAAATAAAGCCCAAAATGTTGCATTTGTGCAATTTTGGCCTAAAGTGGTGGTTATGTCCGACCAAGGGAAGGAGTAACCACCTTTTAAACCTTTAAAAGGTGGAACTCAAACTGGAATGGAGGTTGGAGAAGCTTTGTATCATTTGGAGTTTGCAGTTCATATGTAAAAACAATGAAATTCTTGTAATTTTTTTGGTTTTTAGCTCTTTTAGTGTGTTAATGGAGGGTTCCAAGCACTGAGCAGTGTGTGGCACATGTGGTATTTATTTTACAAGCTTTGTGTGGTCATTAGTTGAGCTGTTTCATCTTTCCATTGTTGATCAGTCCAGTAATCTGTTAATCATGGAGTCTTAGACCTCTGTTTTCCACTATACCTGGTGTATAGTATGTGGGAAATGAGGCTAAGCTCCATGCCTATACATAGATTAGGTTTAGGAGTCTGTAGGTGGAAAAATATCATGGGAAAAGTCTTCTCCTAGGTGAGCTTGACTGTGCCCGGTTAGGAAAGACAGTGAAAACCAAGCACTAACGTTGTAGGGGTGTCAATTCCCTGGAAAACCAAGGTGTGTGGTGGATACAGGAGGCCTTACAAAGGTTTGGCATGAAAGAAGAGGTTTCACCAGTCCATCTAGAGGTTGTATTAAACTGACAGTTCACTGTGTGGTCAGGAAATGGCCTCAAAGATTTCCCTAATTCTTACAAAATGAGGGTTACGCCTGTGTATGGACAGGGAAGGCCTATAACCTCAAAAATCCTTGAGAGGTAGGAAAATTAACCAGGGTCTCCAAAGGAAGTTTGTGATGTTCTTTAGTATGATTGTAGTTTAAGCCTATTTTCTTGGGTTAGGAGGCCTAATTGGGGCTCAAGGGCTAGTAGCCCTTTTTAAACCCTAGAGTAGGGTTTGGTGAGAGCGATGGAGAATTGGTAATTGGTGGATGAACAAGAACCCTAGAGGGATGGTTTTGAAGCCATGGAAGACATCACACACCCCTGCATTGAATTAGTGAAGGTTGGAGGTTTAGCTAACCTTTAGGAAGATTAAGGGCTAAGGAGAGAATGGTAGAGAGAGCACCAAGATTGGCTTGGTTAGGGAAATGGAGGTGATAGTAGGGTTGGCCAAGAGAACTAGGGGTGCCTAACAAGCATTAGGGCCTATAGGTTAAGAAGGTGTAGAGTGACATCAAAGGGGATTGTCGAGGTGAGACCCAGAGCATGGAACAGTTAGTGTTCCATCCAACCCTACCCTATCAGTCTCCTTTTCTGTCATACTTCTCAAACCTAGGCATTTCAATTCCTTGTGGCATCAGTGTTCTTAATATTTCCAAAGATAATGGGTGGTGCGGTTTGGTTTTGGTTTATGGTGGATATTTGTTGTTGCATGGAAGAAATAGTGTGAAAGAGTTGTGTGATGATAGGCTTAGTGTAAGTGGTATGAGGTGGAAGAGATAATGGTGATGGAGTGTATGTAATGTTGGGACAAGTGAAGGGGACACTAATAGGGGTGAAAGTGGTGGAGGATGGAACATTTGATGCCACAGAAGAACTAGGAATGCTAGTTGGAATAGCAAAAGAAGGAGTCACATGACTAACTTGTTGCATGGTTGTTGTAACTTGAGGATTGGTATAGGTGAGTATGGATGTGACGATTGAAGGAGAATGTGAGATCCTCCTTAGCTAACCACAACGTTTGTTGTTTGAGATGTGTTAAAGGTGGAAGATGAATGTTTTTGATATATCTCAACAATTTGTTTCATGAAATCTAAACCCTCATCACTTTCAACAATTCGATGGATTTTTTTTATAGTAGGAATCACAATGGTTGAAATGTTTTCAAGGCACAAGTTTAGTTGCAAATGTGCTAAATCCTCATGAATGTTAATGACTTTTTCTTGCGAAAGGGAATTAATGTGTGTGTCAACATGAATTGTATGTGAAAGTAAAGGTGTACTGGTGGTAGTACATCCATGACTAATGCACCATTTTCCATACCAGGAGTAGGAGCTCGAGACAACCCAAGGTCCACAATGAGTGTGTTATTGTGGGATTCCATGAATTGGGAACTTCTTCTCACTAAAGTATTATCAATAGGGCACTGAACACTCATACAAATACCACAAGAGGTGGGGTGGATGAAAACAAAATGCAAACTAGGAGCGAGAAAATGAAAATAGAAGAAATTATATAAAATAAAATAGGAAGGAAATAACAAAAAATAGAAATGCAGAAATTATTGTGAAAATGACAAAAATTGTTGTGTAGAAAGTGCAACTGGACTAATTTTCCCAGGGTGGTGAATAAGTCCAAGGATGAATTTTTTTGTGATTTTTTAGAAAATTTAAAATGATTTTTATTATTTTCTGATGCAAAACTAGGATGCAGATGCAAAATTTGAGTTTTTGTAATGTTTTAAACTACAAAAATGAAATCTATATGAGATTCACTAATGCAATGTTATAAACCCTAGGATGAAAAACAATGCAAAAGCTAATGCAATTGAGTAATAGGATGTAAATGCAAATGTAAATTAGAAACATGATGGTCAATATGCAGGTTCACCAAAATGAAGCATAGATTTTTGTGGTTTAGGATGCTATGACTCTTTTGCTCCATTAGTGTTTTTCACCTAAAGGAACGAGATAGATCCCACATAAAATCTAGGTGGTTCACTCAAAATAATGCAACTACAATGAAAGTATGCCTAAATTCCATGATATAGATATAGCAAACTGATAAAATTGATTGAATATCTATGCAAAACCTAAGAAATATGAAATGTTTGAAAACACAAGGTGATATGCAGAAATGAACTAAAAACATGCACAAATGAAATTAGAACTTAATGAAACTGAATAGAGTGCACTTGGAGGTAGAATTTTGGTGTTGGAAGGTTCTAGAATGTTACATAAATCACTATTGATGGCCAATGGGACTCATTTGCCACAGATGGTGAACCATTCTTGCTCCTAGTAAACTTTACAAAAATAGGTTTTGGAGTGTTGAGAAATGAAATATATAGAAAACAACTTTTCCAACCTGGTAGTGAGACTCATTTTCCACTGATGGAAAATCAGTCAACCTATAGAAATTTGGAAATTCTGAAGTCAACTCTATGGATCCATATCTACACTTGTCTTCTTGTCAGGTTGACGAAACCAGATCTGTAGAAAATAGGTTGAATGATGTCTCCAAGATTGAATTAGGTCTTTCTTGACTTGAATATCTTTGATGACATTTTGACCACTTTTCAACACCTATTTCTTTGAAAAATCTACCTACAAGACCTACAAACACACATGCAGAGAGGTGGAAAATGGTTAAGGGTTAGAGTATAGGGATTTTCCTTAGTCAAATCCCTACTTTGGTAACCAAACCCTTGATAAAGAAATGAAATGAAAATAATAAAGGAATGATGAACAAACAACATACAAATTTCATAAAATCACCAAACCCTTGTTGTTGAAGTCTGAAGATATGTCAATGGTTCCTCCAAGATGCTTGAATGCAAGAATGAAATGATTGAATGGATGATTAGTAAACTAGGTAATTGGGTGAATGGGGGGTTAAAATGGATAGAAAAAAATTATTTATACACACTTATGTCCTAATTTTCCAAAAATACATCATAGGCCAACCTAAGGTCTTAATGAATAAAAATCTGAAAGAAATTTGAAATTATTTTGAATCTTGTGCCAAGAGGGACTCATTCACCACCCATGGTGAATGGGTCCCACTCAAGGCATGCAAGTGGGTGTTAGAAATTATATTCTCTTAATGTTGTTTGCATGGTTTATATTATAAAAAAACACTTAATTAAGGCCTATAAGTGCATAAAGGGGTCAAATAAAGCATAAGAAAGGTGTAATTAGCGATGAAAAGCCTAGAGAAGCATGAAAGTTTGTTACAATACTTTAAAACAGTTTAGAATAAGGCTTGGTAAGGGATAAAAGGGGAATATTTAGATGAATTACAATAAGAAGAATCTAGAAAATTGTAGAAATTTTTTACAACACTTCACAACATCTTCACAAGACATGATAAAGTCTTAATAATTTGAATATTCAAGACCTAATGTGAATATATAAGTTACATTGCAACATTAAATCTAAGCAAAATAGGTCAAGCATCACATGAAAAAGAACTATATGACAATGAAAATGTCTAAAGATCCATTTTTCTATGGTACAATATTAAACCATCAACCCTAATCCCTCAACCCTATACCTTAAACCCTCATCCTTTAACCCTCAACCCTTAAACCATCAACCCTTAAAACCTTAATCCCTCAACCCTCAACCCTCAACCCTAATCCCTCAATCCTATACCCTCAACTATAAACCCTCTACCCTATACATTAGACCCCCAACCCTAATACCTCAACCCCATACCTTAAACCCTAGTCCCTCAACCTTGAACCTTTAAACCCTCCACCCTATACATTAAACCCTCAACTCGAATTCCTCAAAATTATACCTTAAACCCTCAACCCTAATCCCTCAACCCTATACCTTAAACCCTAATCCATCAACCCTCAACCCTTAAACCCTCAACCCTTAAACGTTCAACCCTCAACCCTCAACCCTCAACCCTCAATCCTCAACCCTATACACTAAACCCTCAAACCTAATACCTCAACCCTAATCCCTCAACCCTATACCTTAAACCCTAATCCCTCAACACTCAACACTTAAACCCTCAACCCTATTCCCTCAACTCTATACCTTAAACCATAACCCATCAACCCTCAACCTGTAAACCATCAACCCTCAACCCTTAAATCCTCAACCCTTAAACTCTAAACCCTAAACCCTCAACCCTCAACCCTCAACCCTCAACCCTCAACCCTTAACCATTAAAATCTAATCCCTCAACCCTAATCCCTATCGCTAAACCTTTAACCCTCAACCCTTAAACCCTTAATCCTTAACCTAAACCCTCAACCCTTAAACCCTCAACACTCAACCTTCAACCCTCAACCCTCAACCCTATACACTAAATCCTCAAACCTAATACCTCAACCCTACTCCCTCAACCCTATACCTTAAACCCTAATCCCTCAACACTCAACCCTTAAACCCTCAACCCTATTCCCTCAACTCTATACCTTAAACCATAACCCATCAACCCTCAACCTATAAACCCTCAACCCTTAACCCTTAAATCCTCAACCCTTAAACTCTAAACCCTAAACCCTCAACCCTCAACCCTTAACCCTCAACCCTTAACCATTAAACTCTAATCCCTCAATCCTAATCCCTATCGCTAAACCCTTAACCCTCAACCCTTAAACCCTCAACCCTTAACCTCAACCCTCAACCCTCTACCCTATACATTAAACCCTCAACCATATACCCTAGACTCTCAACCCTAATCACTCAACTGTAAACCATCTACCTTATACATTAGACCCTCAACCCTAATCTCTCAACCCTCAACCCTCAACCATAATCCCTCAACCCTAAACCCTCAATTGTAAACTTGCTACCCTATACATTAGACCCTTAACCCTAATCCCTCAACCCTATACCTTAAACCCTAAACCCTCAACCCTAAACCTAATCCATCAACCCTCAACCCTCAACCCTTAAACCCTAAACCCTAAACGAACCTATACTTAAGCCCTCAATCCCTCAATCCTCATCCCTATTCCTTATACCCTCAACCTTGAACCCTAAACCCTATACCATAGACACACAACATTGAACATTATCCCTTATTTGTAAACCCTCAACCCTATACTTAAGCCTTAATCCCTCAAACCTCAACCTTACATCTTAAACCCTAAACCCTAAAAACTCAACCCTCAGCTCTGTAGTGTATTAAAATGCATACCATTGCATTTCCACACTTGTTTGGGTCCGCCTTGCTTTATTTATGCTTCTTTATGACTTAATTGGTCCAATTTTGCATCCACAAGCCTAATAAACTATATATTTTTATGGAAAATCTTGACAAACATCAAAAGATAAATGGTCATTTAATGATTATGTCAATGTGTCCCCGATTTATGGATTGAGACTAAAATGCCACCCAGGGCATCTTTTTCCTTCATGGGTCTTGGCCCCCTAATTTTGAATGTACCTGAAAAGGTCCCTTTTTAGAGTCTATGCCTTGAGATTTGAGCCTTGGGACTAAAATGCCACCTAGGGCGTCTTACTCCTCCAGTTATTTTTAAAATTTAATTTCAAATTCTAGTAGGATTTAGTCTCCTTTATTTAATGAATTCATATGCCGCCTTGGTGTGGTGTAATTTTGGGATATTAAGCATACATAAGTATAAATACAATGTTCATCCACTCATTTTCATAACAAGCATTCAAATATTCATTCCTAAGGAAAGTTTATGCATTCAAGAGCAATTCATCAAGCATTTGGATCCATCATCAAGATTCAAGCATCATGTCAAGGGTTTAGTGCATCCATTCATGTTATTGAGCCAATACTATGGATGTATCATTGAAGATCTATTTGTAACCATTGTTCTCATCATATCTAAGGATCCAAGATTTACATTCCTCATGGCCACTACATCCAGTAGATTGCAGATTTTCTTCACAAGAAATCATACAAGGTAATATCATTTATATATTTTATATTTCATGCTTAATTTCATTTCATTTCAAGGTTTAATTACCTACAAGGGGTTTGACCAAGGAAAACCCCCATTTACTAAAAATCAACAAGTTTTTTCCTCTCTTGTATGTTTGTATTTGCAAATCTAGGTTAAGATTTGAAGATTTTTTAGAGTAAAAAGTTGTCAAAGTTGCAAAGTTGCATTACAAAGTTGACATCTTCATGAAAACTCACCTACATGTCATATTTGGAAGTTTTAGGACCTCATACCTGAGGAGAAGCAAGTGCAGACCTAGGAGGTTAGGACCACATTCAGAGTTTTCAAAAATTTAGAATGAGACTAATACACCACCTTGGGCGTCTTACTCCTCCCAAGAATATTTTGTAGAAATTCCTTCATATCCTGATTTGGAATCTAAATATTTCACATTTACCTTAAAAAATAGCAGTGGGACTAAGACAACAGTAGGGTCATCTTAGTCCTCCATAACACTTTTTGACAAAATTTTTACTTTTTCAGAATCCTCATCACATTTCTAGACTTCCCAGGTACAGATACCCTAACTTGTTGTAGCTTAATTTCATCATTTGCACTCATTATTTTGCTTACATTACTAGGTTAAATGAGTTGAAAGTTAAGTTTTCTTTTCCATGAAATTGCTTGATGGTGAATCCCTAAAAGCTTAGACAACCCCCTCCTAGGTCTTCCTCATTGAGAATTGACTCACCTTGTGAAGTTGATATTCAATCCAATTAGGGTTCCTAGGACATAATTGAATGACCAAGATGGAGTAGGAAAGTACCTCCTTTCCCCTTTATCCCTTTGGTTCAATCCCTATACCCTATAACCTCACCATTATACCTTAAACCCTGAATATTATCCCTCAACCTTGTACTTAAACCCTAAAATATACACTCTCAACCCTTCACCCTATGCCTTATACCCTTAATCCATACCATAAACCCTAAACCCTAATCCCTATACCTTACACATTTAATCTTATACACTCAATGAGCTAAACATTATCCCTCAACTATAAACCTCAATCCTCTACCCTATACCCTCAACCTATTACTTAAGTCCTAATACGTCAACCCTCAACCATATACCCTAAACCCTAAACCTTATAACCTCAACCCTCATCCCTATACCCTATACCCTCACCCTTATATACCCTAAACCATACACTCAATACTTAATCCCTCAATTGTAAACCCTCTACCCTATACTTAATCCCTAATCCCTCAACACTCAACCCTATACCTATAACCCTAATCCCTACACCTTCAACCCTCATCCCTATACCCTATATCCTCAACCTTGAATATTGAGGTCCTCAACCCTATACTTAAACCTAAACCATACACTCTGAACCCTTAACCCTATGCCTTATTCCCTCAACCCATACCCAAAACCCTAAAACCAATATCCTAAACCCTAATACCTATACCCTACACACTTAAACACTCAACAAGTTGAAAATTATCCCTCAATCATAAATCATCAACCCTCAACCCTATACTTAATCCCTAATCACTTAACCATCAACCCTATACCTTTAACCCTAAACCATACACCCTCAACCCTCATCCCTATACCCTATACCATCACTCATAAATCCTAAACCTTCAACATTGTCCCTCAACCCTCAACCCTAAAACCATAAACCCTACACTCTAAACCCTTAACCTTATGCCTTATACAAAGAACCCATATTGTAAACCCTATACCCAATATCATTTTTACCCTAATTTGTATACCCTAAACACATAATCTTGTACACTCATCCCTGAAAATTATCCCTCAAATGAAAACCCTAAACCATCAACCTTATAACCTACACCCTCAATCCTCAACCATATACCTTAAACACTAAAACCTACACCCTCAACCTCATCTATATATACCCTATACCCTTGACCTTATACACTAAGCCATGAACATTGTCCCTCAACACTATACTTAAACCCTAAACTATAAAATATTAACCCTTCACCCTATGCATTACACCCTCAATTGCTATACCCTATACTCTCATCTTTGAACACTATCCCTCAACCCTCAACCCTCAACCTTATACCTTAAACCCTAAATCGTACACCCTCAAACCTTATCCCTATACCCTATACTCTCAACCTTATACCCTAAACCTTGAAAATTGTCCCTCAACCCCCTCAATCCTATACTTAAACCTTGAAACCTACACTCTCAACCCTTAACCCTATTCCTTATACACTTCAACTTGTACCTTGAATCCTATACCCAATATATCCTTAACCCTAAACCGTATATATCCTATAAAATTAACCTTATACCCTCAACCCTAAACATTATCCATCAACTCTAATCCCTCAACTCTCAACCCCATACTTAAACCCTAAACCATACATTCAACTTTACCCTAAATCGTAAACCCTCAACCCTATACCTTAAACCCTAAACCTTACACCCTCAACCCTCATCCCAATACCCTAAGGCCTTAGCCTAATTCCCTAAGCCCTATACGTACAAATATACATACATTCATACATATCTACATACATACAACTATACATACATACAAGCATACATTCATACATACAAACATACATAATTTCATACATATAAATTCAAGCACACAAACATATATACATACAAGCATACTTAAAAACATACATATAGATTCAAAAACATAAACATACATACATACAAGCATACATATGTACAAAAATACATACATACAAGCATACATACAAACATACATACATACAAATATATATACAAACATACATACACAAAAATAATTTTAAGTGAGTTATAATGCGAGCACATTATAACATGCTTGTGTTATAACACACTTGCATTATGCCTTGCTTTGGGAATTCAAAATATAAAGCAAGACATAAAGAAAGCAGGCATAAAAACATAAAGCAAGACATAATGTGAGCATGTTATAATGTGCTCGTGTTATGCCTTGCTTTGGGAATCCCCAAGCCTTTGGCTTGAATTTGCTTTGGATTTCCAACCCAAAGGCTTGGACTGCCTTTCCAATTGCATATTCTACAAAATTTCACATAATCTTATTTGTGCTAACCATCAAGTTCGCATGTGTTTCAAGGTCAATTAAAACAAACACTAGATAATGTTAAGCTCTCTCTTAACTATTTAATGATATAATTTTGTTCACATTTTGTCTATGTTAAGGCTTTCATCCTTAATTTCTTTTGTTGGTGTATCCATTTTTTGTCAAAAAACAACTATTTGGTATTTTTTACTTCATTTTTAACTATCCATTGAAATTTCAAATAAATTACATTTTTATAAACTAGACTCTATTCTACACACATTCAAAAACAATTCTTGATTTTTTATTAGTTTTCAAAAACTATAGGGTTAGCACAGTCAAATTTCTATTTTTCAGGGTGTATCCACTTTAAAAATTCATAAAAAATATATATTCATTAAAAAATTATCAAAAAAATTCAAGACTGTAATAAATGTTGTTAGCTAATTTCTCACCAAAGTTATTTTAAAAATACTAAAAAAAATTAACCTTTTGACTTACCCACAACAGAT
Organism: Sequoia sempervirens; assembly: GCA_007258455.2. Lineage (NCBI taxonomy): Eukaryota > Viridiplantae > Streptophyta > Pinopsida > Cupressales > Cupressaceae > Sequoia > Sequoia sempervirens. Next base: position 14,855 of record VDFB02030467.1, read on the forward strand.
GCTATGTTATATTTTTTTGAAAAAAATAGGACGAATTTGTGTGGGTAGCGTGTTTGAACCCCTTAATCTCTACCATTTAAAAAAAAAAGTAGTTTAGAAAGTACATTCAAAGCTCTACAGTCCTTATTTTTGTTGCATCTTAAAATTTTGAGTGTAACTATCCTCAATTTCTCATCCAAGGTCAATATTTCTTGATTTTAGAAAAAAAGTGGTCACTTAAGACCCCTTTTTGACCCCTCATCTTTGTGCACCTACCCACAAATAAAACTGCATCAACCGTACCTAAACTTGTCTCAACCAAATTTGCTTCCTTTTTGGGATCATCATCGTTTTCTTTCCTCTTCCAACAATCTTTCTTGTGTTGCCTTGATTTATTGCACTACCAACATTTTCCCTTACCCTTTTTTCCTTTTGACTTAATCTAGATGTATCCCTCAAATCTTCCCTTTTTTTTTGGAGCGACCTCTAACCACCATTTTTTTATAGTAGAGGTTTCTATGTTAGATTTCCTCCACACCTCTTCAAAAAACAAAACTCCCACAACATAATCAAATTCAAGGGTGTCAGTTGTGTTAAAGCTAACAAAAGTGACTAAGTGATTCCAAGATTCGGGAAATGAACACAATAACATAATTTCCTTGTCTTTATCTTCAAGTTTTACACCCATACTAGCTAATTGATATATAAGAGTTGAAAATATTTAAATGATCAACATTTTTTATACCTTCTTTTATTCACAAACTATACAACTACCTCTTCAAGTAGATCTGATTTGTCAAGGAATTTGTCATATAAAGACTCTCCATTTACTCCATAAGCCTACTGTTGTTTCCTCTCCAACAATATTGAAAAGAACATCATATGGTAAACACAACCAAATTATGCTAAGAGCTCTTGTATCAAAATCCCCTCAATCCTCATCATTCATATTTGCAGATTTCTTTAACTTTCCTACCAACGCTTTGTGCAATTCTTATTGCACTAAAAAATCACACATTTTGAGCTTCCATAGTGCAAAATTATTCTTTCCATTGAATTTCTCCACCTCGAACCTTGCATTCAAAACCTTTTCCATTTGATGCTACAAAACAAACACCAAATCCTAACACAAATACTACAAAATAATTGCTCTAATACCAAGTTTGTTGTGAAAATGGAAGTGTAAATCCCACAAACTTAAATTTATTGCAGCACAAATTAGTTCCAAAGAAATACTAAAAACAAAATTAAATGGAATAATTAGCCGATATGCTACATATAGTGTGAGATTTGAGCCTGAAACAAGTCTCATGCCTACAAAGCACTCTTAAGTCATCGGAAAACAACTTTCATCTGCCATTAAATGGTAAACCATCTTACTTCATTTGTCATTAAATGGTAAAAGACAAATAAATATTCATTTGTCAATTGGATGAAAAAATTTATTTCCATTTGGAGTGTTTTTTTCCAATTTGACGACTTTCTTTTTCCACTTGCATTGCTTTAAGTTTTTAATTTTAATGCAAATATTTCAAAATTAGATAATATGTTGTAACACTTTTCAACAGTTGATGGAAAATTCCACTTCCATGTGCAATGTCTTTTTGAATGACAACTTTTTTTGCCACTTGCATTGTAGTTTTAAATCTTAATTTAAATATTTCAAAGTTAGATAATATTTTGTAGCAACTTTTAACAATTGGATGGAAAATTCTTTTTTTTCCACTTGCATTGCTTTAAGTTTTAAATCTTAATGCAAATATTTCAAAATTAGATAATATCTTGTACCAACTTTTCAATAGTTGGATGGAAATTTCTGTTTCTATTTATAGTGTCTTTTGCCAACATGATGGCAACTTTTATTTTCCACTTGCATTGCTTTATGTTTTAAATCTTCATGCAAATGTTTCAAAATTAAATAATATGTTGTAGTAGTTTTATAAGTTTTTTTCCATTATTTTTAACAACTTTCATATTTAAAAATTTAGATTTAAATATGACTAGTTGCCTTTATTTTTTAGAAGAGTTTCCTATAAATATAATTGAATTGAAGAATAAATATACTTGAATTTAGTAATTATTCTACAAAAGAACTCTTCGGTCACACCACAAAATTCATTGTGCAATATGGTATTTCCTTTCACAAAGTAGATTTAATTGCTAATGTTCATTGGTATTAAATTTTTTTACTACAATTCTTTGAAAATAAACAACTAATAATATCAAATTTTCTATTAAATTTTGTTTTTGCATAGTAATATCAAATTTTCAACCCGTTTTATTGTCTTTATATTTTGTGTTGTAGGAATAATTGTGGTTTTACATTATTGCTATATCTCTATTACAAGATGATAACGAAATATGGTACAAATTGTAGGACCAATTTGCACACTACGAAGATGAATATCGACATTATGTTTACTATTTTAATTCTGTTTATTATGAAACTTCTAATTATTATTAAATAGTTGAATTAAAATGCTTGCATTGTTCTGCTTAATTTTATTCAATTCAAGACATACATATTTGAGAAAACCGTTAAGGGAAGCATAGGAATTGCAGGGGTAAGAGTTTGAACCTCTCGATTTTGATAGTTGGATAATTGTCATCAAATTCGATGTGATTGCATAATTGGGCATCAGTAATTAAGGACTAAAATCGCCATATTACCCATAGTTTTTCAAAAAAATATTTAGGTGTCGTAGAAAAATGCAACAATGGATTAGGGTTTTACTTCCACCAATGACCAAAATGTAGGTCCTATTCCATGTTTTAATTTCTTAATTGCCCCCCTTCTAACACCATGTGCCTACTTTGAGTTTCGCATGTGATAACACCATGCATTAAGGATTACATGTTGTTAGTTGCCTACTCCCACCACAAAACATCAATTATAGTACTGTATATGATTGTTATGGGATATTCAGGAGCATCAGCTAAGTGCAAGAGGAATCACTCCAATGATCTCACCTCTACGTAACCAACAAGAGATTTTTCCCAATTAGGGTGCCTTCTATAAGTGAGCACCTAATTGCAGAAAAACATTTGAATCTCATTTCTATTCAAATTCATATAGGTGTCCAAAAATTGAGCTTTGCTGAATGACGAACTTAGGATAGAGTCGGAACAGGCTTGCATGCAGAGGACTTGTAGAGAGGTGGTCATGTGCAAGATTCATTTTAATCACTAGGGCAGAAGGAAGGTTCTTAGCAGGGATGCATATATGAACCCTTAGTTCATCAAACCGCTTCAAGCTATGACATTAGCAAACTAGAAGACTACAGAATAACCAAGATTTACAGAGCATCAGGATTGGTTCAGGAATCACAAAGCAGTTTGAACTTTGTGCAACTCTACGACCTTCAAAAATAAGGAAATAATACACACTCATGAAAGTGGTTGCTTTACTAAATTCTACATGCACATCAACATTCAGTCGCATCGACTCAAAATTAGTACATGGGTAGTTTCTTCTTGTATGATAATTATATAGGGGACTTGTTTATAGAAACACAGTTTTATGATATACCCACTATTCAAAGGGGACTTATTTTGGAACAATAGTTATAGAACAAAAACAGTTCTTCTAAAAAGGTAGAGAGCCAATATTACAGATCTTATTGTTTCTGCATCCATAGTTCTAGTGGATTATTTGATGAAAACTATAATTAGTAATAAAGAGTCAAGACTTCAATGCTTCAGCTTTAAAAAATGGCCTGAACCAAAAGGAATAGTTAAGTACTTTTCTTACCTGCTGATCATTCCCATTGATGTTTGTAATGACCTTATGGGTATCTTCCATAATTTCCTTCTTTCCCTTCTTATAGTACAAACCATAGTGATCCCCTTCAAAGCCAATGCTTTCTTCCTTGATGAATTACTCATCAAGGCCGACCATTTTAGACGTTGTGGGAAACTTAGGAATATAAAGTTTTAGAGGGCGCTTTCTTTTGTGTGGAGGAGAAGAAAGTGAACTGAGTTTGTTCCCACCACCTTCTAGCTTAGCATCTATCTCTGTCAAAATTCCTCCTTCGGCATGTTCTTCTTTAACCTTCGGGAAATTTTTCCTGTTCTCTCTTTGCATAAGCTTCAAACTATGCCCCAAAACACTCATATTATTATCATGATCCCCTTAAAATAGAGCTCGGGATTATCATAATGAATTAGTGGGAAAAGCCTAGTTGCATGCAGTGAGTTCTTTGAAGGAGAATAATGATGTTGGTGGTTCACATTGCTCAAGCTCATATTAAATGAAGAACCTGCATTGTTCAATGTGGATGATCTCAAGACTGGTGTTTCTACATGTGTCATCTCTGGGTGGAATCGATGTCACTGAAAGTCTTCAAGGATTAGGATCAGCAAGAACCCAAAATAGGGGAGCGAACTAGAGTTGAATATAAGATAAATTTGATGTTCCTCTGTAAATTCAAGTCCCACAACACTGTACAATTCTCTTTCAATGACATATACCCAAAAAATTGAAAAGAAAGCCAAGTTTATGATTGTTTCAAAGCCACTTTTTAGGGGGCCTTGAGGATGTCATCACATATTAAGCAGTTTATGACACATGTTTACCACCTCTGGATGGGAATCTGATACCTAGCAATGGAGTGGTTTGGGCACAAAGGAATTCATTTCAACAGGGCAACCAAAGAACAAAACTAGGAGGAAAAATAAGGAAACAAAAGGCTTGGATTTTCTGAAATAGGCTGTAGGGTTTAAGGTGAGAAAAGGAATGGCCTGGCTCAACTTTCCTATTACCAAAAGTTTCGAGGGTGAGTAAGCTTATAGTTGTTAGGGGTTTATCTATATTTTGTCTAGATACATAGAATAAAATAAACAACCTGTGGATACGAAATAGATTTAACTGTTTATGTAAAAAGTCAAAATCAACAGGGGTTTTTGCTTGTAACCTGTTGCACATGTATATGGATCTTAGTTCTCTCTGAAAAAAACTTAAATGTATTATTTTGATTATTTTATACTATAAAGGGAGTGGTCCCCAAGACCATTATTTACTGATCAAAAAAGATTCTGAAGAAAATCCATGATTTGTTTCAATTTCCCCAACTCAAGAAAGAGAGTTAATGCTCACTTACTAATGCTGGTAGAAAAGATCAATTTCCCAACAATTTTAGTTATTTTTATGTAGTTTATAACATGCAAAATTTAATTGCAGTACACAATATTTATCAGAAATTTCAAATTAGTGGCACAATAATGTGTTTCATCCACAAAGACACTATTTTATTATTTTAACTTTATTTAGCATACATTGCGAAATCATTTTTTGGTCTCTTCTACTCTGTGATAATGATATCCAACTCATGGATAAATCAGGGGCAACACTTTTGGTTACAACTCAATAATACAATTATGAAGATAGATATTGAATAGGAAGAAATAACATGCAGTCGATCACTTTGTGAGCTTAAGAAATCTCCTAGTCAATCGCACAAGTTGCTCAATAGAGTTTAACATACCTATTCCTAAATGAGAATTGAAAAGGGAATCCTTGATTTTGTTCTTAAATTACAAAGTATTCTGACAACTTGAATAGGAATTGCAATATCAAATTGTGACTCTCAATTTAAGTCAAAATTCTTATTTTTTCTTATTTCTTTAGTATCAGGCAGGATACATGGATAATAATGAAATAAATTCTCTTAGTCCCTGTATCACAACTCAAAACAAAATCTTGTCCCCAAAGAAGCATGACCTAATTAATTGTATGCATTATAGAATTTATATCAGCTATTTAGGTTTCCAAAATTTAAATCATTGTAGACTAATAATCCCCTTTGGCTTTAAAATCCTTTCTAGAAAACTCCCATCTTAGTTCTTCTAAAATCAAGATTTAACAACCATTAGACATATGATAATTAAAAATATTTCCACGACTTGTACAATTCATCCAAAGGAATTAACGTGAGACACTGAGAGGGGGGGTGAATCAATGTCTAGGCAAATTAATTCAATCTGCTGACTTCTAAAACCTTTTGTGAAACCTTTTAAGAACAATATGAATTATGTTTCAAAAACTAATATGTGTACTAGTTTGAATTGTTGATTCTTATTCACATAAATGTATGTACAGAAATGTATAACTATGAAACAGTAAGATCACAAATGAAACCAAATAAAGAACCATAACTCAGTGAATTTCTTGAGTGGAAAATCCTCTTGGGGTAGAAAAACCACTCGCAAAAATTGCCTCGCTGGCTTAATGAACCTCACTAGTTACAAAATGCCTTACTGGAAAGAATGGCCTCACTAACCAAAGAACCTCACTAGTTGCAAGAACGCCTCACTAGTTAACCAAAGAACCTTATTGGTTACAAGAATGTCTCACTGGCACGTACAAATTGCCTTATTGGCTACCAAATACTCTCTTAGACATATAAAAATGAACTACAGAGGATCACTCTGTTTCTTTGCAAATAATTACAACAACTTTACTCTAATATATTATATATCCCAAAGATTCATAGTATGGAACTTTTAAGAAATACAATATACTCGGTACACTTTACTATCATGTGCACAATCTTTTCAAAACCCAATTTCTGCATTTTACTCAAGATCTTTATAACATAGCAATTAAAAAGGATAAGAATCACATATATAAACTATGTGATATCTGCATTATGTTCAACCAACCGAACCTAGAACTTAGAAAAGCTTTTATATCATTTAGAGCAGTTCATACTCGAGCTTGTACTGAAAAAGCCATTAAATGATGCTAACTGTCACAGTAAAACTTCATTTCAATGCAAACCAATAACCCATGTTATTCAAACTGATATCCTACTTTTTCCTTTTCTTTCTTAACAAACAAATAACCCTTTTCACAATTCCTTCCTTCTTTAATGTGAAACAATTTGAATCTGTAACTAAAATAGTTTAACTATGCATAGAATTTTCCTTTTGAACAAATAACTGATAGAGCCATATAGTCAAACAATGTCGTTTGCAAAATTGATTTGAGATCATTCAAGGTTTATCCCATTTGATTACAACTATCCAAAATAATTGTTAAACTATCTTTTCAATAGTAGTAAACAAGATAGTTAATAAACTGTCTAATCTACCACGAAGAACCTTTGAAGAAGCAAATCAAAACTGTCATCATGGAAAAACCCTTAACAATAAACCACAAAAATGAACCCCAAATGAAAATAATATCACCTGAAAAATGTCAACAAATGAAGTCTTTGAGTCCAAAATTAACTGTCAAGCTGAAGCTCATTGTTGCTTTGTCAAATCTCAGAGACTATCCTCATCATCACAACTGAATCTTGAGATACCTTACATAAAATTGAAACCCTAGTTCGAGAGCATCATGTTACAAAGTTTATCCTTACAAAAAGAGCTTTCAATCATATACATCTCTTGACTGCATGTCTTGGTGTGCCCTAAAAGGACCCGGTGATCAATAGATTAAAAACATCAACATTTAGCTTCTTCTAAAACCTGAAACCTACTTGGAAAGTTCACGACTTTAGTGGTATTAAACCATATTCCTTAGATGGGATATAATTCTCATTTTTTATTTCAATATCCATATCAAATGCTTATGTCCATGAATATGACAATACCTTTAGGCTTTTATACTTAAATTTCCATGACATAAGCCTTGTAAAAATAATGACTTTGAAATAAACCAAATCCTTATCTTTGCACATATATATACTAAGTCTTATTAATAAGACCACTTTATGCAAATGCATATTAAAACCTTCTTTTTCAATCTATATCATATGATATAAATCCTTTTTCAACTCATATAACTGTATTTGCATATAGTCACAATTTCAACACACTTGCACACACATATCATTTTAATTGTCTGCCCTTATGAGAATGCACCAATGTATACAAAGTCAACCTGATAATGCACAAATGTATATACATATGTATACAATGTATCTTATGTGTCTTGTATACAACGTATACCATCTGTACAAACCATCAAATGAATCTACCTTATATATCTGTCGTGTATCACCATCAAATCATCATCAATTGTATTTGTCTTGTAATATCAAATGTATATGTCTTTTCTATGTCTTTTTGGTAACAAGGACAAAAAAACTCAAGGATGAACAAAGAAAAACAAACTCCTCCTTTGTCCTTGGTGAAAAAAACATAAACTTCTCCCCCTTTTTGACACCCAAGACAAAGAATCTGGCTCTTTGTCTATAAATCATCATGAGTAACAAAACACAAAACTAATAGTAATATCAATAGGAACAAAGAACACACATGAAGAATTTTGAAAGCATAATCACCATGAAAATCAAAAACTTCTGAGGGTACAACATCAAATGGGAGAAATTTTTGAGACATGAAGAAAGTATATGAACATCTTTGAGAATATTATTTATCATTGAATAACCAATATCAAAACCATTCTCCCCCTATTTTTCATATCTACATGATCTCCTTAGACTGCTAAGTATCTTATAGAGCACTAACAAAGACATCAAGTTACAAGATAATTGTAAAGAATGATGAACCTGTTGTTATACTTCTATCAACAAGTCATTGCCATTAGGAAACCTGTTAATCAAATTATTGTAGAAACAAACTCCCATAATTAGTAACATCCATAGATGTATCAAGATCTATCCAAACAAGGTGTTTAATGCATATAGAGAATAAACTCAAACCATTGTATGTTGTCAAGTGTTTGTCAATTACTCATGTATTGAAGTTTGATGCATTTTGTATTCATTGAAAGTTAGGTCATCCTATACAAAGAAGAGCATCAAAAAAATTGTCATAGCTGGTAAAGAATCAATAGGGGTATTGAATAAACATGAATACTCCCCCTAAAGATGAGCTCTACACAAAATAATGTATCAGCCACCAAAAAATAAACCTTATGAAGAATAGTATATAGCAAGTGCCAAGTATCTATGCCAAAACCAAATTGCCTATTCATATTACATGTGAATCATGCATCCAAGACTTTATTGTGATCATTGAAATATGCCAAAGATGTCAAATGTAAATTGAAAAGTGTAAAAAACTGATCAACGCATGTCAATACCACCCATATCAAGGAATACCTGCAGCACATACACCACCCTATGAATGGATACCAAACAAGTGTAATAATCTAAATCTTAATTTACCTGTCCATATACCTGAAACTATTATCATTCACATTAAATATCAAAAAGGACAACCTAAGAAGATTCTAAGCACCCTGAAGTATGATAGAGCAATCAACACCAATCTATGTCATCATTGTTGTACTATCCATAGTTATACCAAATAAGTATCTATATATACTGTCAAAATAAAAATAAAAAACTGCTAATATCAAAATACCATATCAAGTGCCATTGTAATAGTGAAACTAAACTATCACATCCAATATCATACCAATGTCAAGAAGATGAGCCAATTTAATCTGGAAGCTCCTGAATAACACTGTCAACTATCACTATAGGCTTGTAATAACAAAGTAGAATTCAGTATGAGAAGAAAAATTGGTATCATCTTCATATAGTCAAAACAAATCACTGTTTAGCATGAAACATTATCAATACTATCAACACACTTTTACCATGAAAATAAGTCACTTGTCCAGAAAAATTTGAAAGGGCCAAACAAGTAATCAATGAAATATCACTATCAAGTGCAAGGCAACATCACTAACTATCACTATCAAAGTCAACATGCTTTTCCTCCAAAATTTTAGTTTATCCACACAACTTCCTTTGCAATGGACATCATAATACCATGAACTTTGACAACAACATAATTGTCACTGCAAAACCATGATGAATGAGAAAGTTTCAATACTAAGTAGCCAAAATAATACTTATTGCCTCTGTAGGATAAGCAGATGTTGGATGCCCTGTACTCCTAATTTCCACATTATAAGTTGTTGAAGGTAAACATTGGAACATACAAACCATATACCTAATTCACAAAGCAACTTCATTGTTTGTGAAATTGTCAAGCAAAAATTAGCAATGCACAAAGTCTATCCATTGTCTCAGAAAATGAGAAATTCAAGACATACAAGTAGAATAGCATATGTATAACAACTAAACATAAAAGAGTATAGCCAAACTACTTATATCAAAGACTATTATCAGCAAATCAAAAAATGATTGAGGAACCATTGCCTCATATCCGATGTTTGATAGCCTTGCATGATAACACTACACTTCCAACACATTGAATGTTTCTACAAACCTATGAACTTTTCAAATATATAAATCAAACTAGGGATATCAGATGGATACAGTATACTCTTACTAATTGCATACCAAACTCATGCTTTTACTTAAGTTTCTTATGCAATATGCACATGATTAGGTTCTTTATGTTTTTGTTCAGATTTCCTTCTCCAAACCTTCCTAGGTTCTTTCTTTTGCTTGTCTAAAGTCCTTACCATTTTGTTATATCTAACTAACCTTACAAGATTACTCTAGTAGTACTATGCTTTATGTTCAACACTATTGCACTTATAACATATGATATTGCTAGAAGAATACTGATTTGTTTCTTGAATTTCTATAATCATATCTTCCATGCATCCAACAATTTCTTGCTAAATGGCCAATTTTATTATAGTTATAGCAAACATTGTTATAACCTTGATTTGACAGGCTATAAGAATTATCATTAGTCCATCCAAACATATTTCTTAAATGAAATCTACAATCTCTTACTCTATGACCATATTTATGACACAAATAATAGTGACCATGAAATTGGGAATAATTATACCTTATTGAATGATTATGCTTGATCATAGATGGAGTTCTTCTTCCAACATCAAAAAATTTCTCTTTTGATTTCTTACTTTCTTCACTTTTTGAAGAATGTTGTCCTTGAATATTATTCTTTTTACCATCTTAAGTAGATTCACTAGTTGATGCTTCTTTCTCTTCATTTGATCTTCTAAAATAATCATATAGATCTATTTTCAGCTTAGGGGTTTTTCTAAAATTTGAGTTTTATCTTATTTCATAACCTAAACCAAAGCAGTCCTAGTGTAAAACTACCCATCCGGATGTGTTGGAATAGTCCATTTGGTCCTACGAGTTACAAAATGAAAGTTGCACCACTTTGCAACTTCACACTAGTTGCATCTGATAATTTTTTCCTCAACTAAAAACTCATCACCACGGAAAAATGCCTCTAAGATAGTAAAAAATGAGAGAGATTATTGTAGAGGGTCCCAACACGATCCCATAGCCTCAGATGGAGATTCTGTAGGCATCACGGTTTTTGAGAAATAGCCCTTCAAAGATTGTTGTCTTTTAGCACTTTGGACTCTTAAGGGAAATCGCTGGTCCGATGTAGTGTGGAGTGATTCGGCATATTTGGGTGTAAAAGAGGACCATTCCTAGCATAAAAATACCCATTCAGACATGTTGGAACAGTTCATTTGGTCCTACGAGTTGTAGAATGAAAGTTGACCACTTTGCAACTTTACACTGCTTGCATTTGACAACTTTTTCCTCAACTCAAAACTCATTACTGTGGAAAAATTCCTCTGAGATAGAAAAAATTGAGAGAGGTTATTGTAGAGGGTCTCAAAACAATCCCATAGCCTCAGATGGAGAGTTTTTAGGTGTCACGGTTTCTGAGAAATAGCCCTTCAAAGATTGCTACTTTTTAGCACTTTGGACTATTAAGGGAAATCGCTAGTCCAATGTAGCTCGGAGTGATTTGGCATATTTGGGTGCAAAAGAGGAACATCCCTAATGTAAACGTACCCATATGGATGTGTTGGAATATTCTGTTTGGTCCTACAAGTTCTAGAATGAAAGTTGCACCACTTTGCAACTTTACACTGCTTCCATCTGACAACTATTTCCTCAAATGAAAACTCGTCACTACGGGAAAATGCCTCCGAGATAGCAAAAACTGAGAGAGGTTATTGTAGAGGGTCCTAACACGATCCCATAGCCTCAGATAGAGAGTCTATAGGTATCATGGTTTTTGAGAAATATCCCTTCAAAGATTGTTGTTTTTTAGCACTTTGGACTCTTAAGGGAAATCGTCGGTCCAATGTAGCTCAGAGTGATTCAGCGTACTTGGGTGCAAAAGAGTACCATCCCTAGTGTAAAGGTACCCATCCAGACTTTTTGGAAGAGTCCATTTGGTCCTATGAGTTGCATAATGAAATTTGCACCACTTTTCAACTTTACACTGCTTGCATCTAACAACTTTTTCCTCAACTAAAATCAAGAGGGGTTAATGTAGAGGGTCCTAGCATGATCCCATACCCTCATACGAAGAGTCTATAGGCATCACGGTTTATAAGAAATAGCCCTTCAAAGATTGTTGTTTTTTAGGACTTTGGACTCTTAAGGGAAATCATCGGTCGAATGTGGCTTGAAGTGATTCAGCATATTTCAATGCAAAAGAAGAGCATCCCTAGCATAAACTTACCCATCTAGACGTGTTGGAATTGTTTGTTTGGTCCTACGAGTTGTAGAATGAAAGTAGCACCACTTTGCAACTTTACATTGCTTGTCAAAATTGCAACTTATTGTCAAATGATGAAAATTCAAGAGTCATCTTGTTGTAGTTCATTGGAAAATAGTTGGAAGTTGTTTGGTCATGGCTCAATTAGGTAGGAATTAGATGTTAGAGGGGTTTTGGAGAGCAGGGGAGGTCAATCGAGGTTTGGGCATGATGCCCTAGATGTGAAAAGTGTGGTTTTTAAGTGAAATTGGGAGGTTTAAGGGTGTTAGTGATTGAAATCTATTGGGGAAAAAATTTATAAAGGTGTATTAAGCATATGTAGACTTCTATAAATGTGTTTGAGATGTTTTTTGAGTGAGATAAGTGTGGAAATGCATACTTTCAATAAACCCCCTTATAATCGAGGCAAAATGAGGGTTTCATGATTGAGTGACTTAGATGGCATTTACAAGGATGATAGCTGTGGAATTTGGATGTTTATAGCTTGGTGAGATATTATCCAAAGGAATCTTGGAGGGGAAATAGTGTTAAAGATGAGTTGTTTTGAAAATTTGGGCTAATTGGAGCCTTGTTCAGCGTAATAGTTCAATTTCAATGGGGTTGTTCTAAAACAAGCATATTCGATTTTGAGATTTGTTAAAGAGAAGGGTAATGGGTTTCTCTCACAACCTTTTGTTTTGTGGGTTTGATTTGATTTTGTGAAGATATTGATTCTTACTTAAGATGATTTTATACCTTTTACATGTTATTATGCTTCAATGAACATTAAGTGACATTGATTTTTATCAAGATGATTATATTACTTTTGAATTAACACTGTAGCATGAAATGCATTTCATTAAGTTGTATCCACTTTTCATTAATTTTAACTTCTTTTGAAATAAAAAATAGTTGCACACTTTTTTTTTATTGGAATAAGAAAGGTTACAAATACATAAGGTTGCACAAAAACAACAAAAAAATAGCATCACAACAAACTTTGATTGCACAATAGAAGCACCATCACATCAACAACTACAAATATCTATAGCTTCCCAACAATAAAATATGCAGCTATAAATGACTATATTTGCTACAACAACAAAATATACAGAATATACAACAGAAAATGTTGGCTGCACATCACCACCACTAACAGAAAAAATAAGTAGAAACACCTATGGTAATGTTGTGATTGATGAACATAGCTTCCAAAAACATCAGTTGAAAATTTTCATTAGCAACAAGTTGAAAATCCCCATCACTGAGAACTCTCATTGAAATTCTATAAACTATTTTCAAATCTCTTGATTTAATCCTTGATATTAAGCAATGTTTCAACAAGATCAATGTTAACTTGAGGGATAGTTTGAAGAATGATGATGTGGAGGGATAATTTAGAGAAAATCATATAAGCTTCAATTTTCATAGGAAGAAAAGTGTGAGAGAACGCAGCCAAGCATTGAAACTTCCAAATGAAATTAATAATAACTTGCCTCGATGTATGGGTAATGATATTGTGATGGGAGGAAAGCCCAAGAAGTGTTGCCCTCCAAGACCAAGCTTGAGGAAAGAGAGCTGGAAGAATGGAAAAGAGGGAGTACCATAGTTGGCGAGCATGAAAACAAAGCCAAAAATCATGTTGAATAGATTATTTTTTGGCACAAAATGGACAAACTAGGGGAGGGTAGATGAATGAAAGATGATCACCCACTGGCAACTTGGAATGGAGAACTTTCCAAGATGTTAGTTGAGACTAAACATCAACTTTTGATTTCTAGATCTGAAATATTAACTTGTTCCACTGAGCTCTACTAATGTTACACCTCCATTTAGAATTGAGACAAGGAGCCAAGGAGCAAGTCAGGAGGAGTTGTTTGTAAATAATATTTAGAGGAAACTTTTGGATGCTCCAAAAATTAGGCCATTTCTAGTCCTTAAGGAAATTATCATGGCAAGGTGTGGACATCAAACATTAGAGTTCAGGGGTCACTAGCTATTGTATTCTCAAGAGTGGATACTTATCAACAGAGGATGTAAGTTAAAATGAGATTTGAATTGTTGCCAAGATAACCAAGTAAAGCTGGTGGGATCCCATAGGTCTTGGAAGGTCTGAATTCCTTTCTTAAAAAGGTGTTTTCCTTTGAAATTTTTGACAGTACCAAGAGGTTTTCCTTCCTGCTGGATTAAACGGTTCCACCAAATAGAGGATGTGGCAAAGCTTAGAACATGACTCAAGGATTGATCAAACCAAGATAGCCTACAAGAGGTTATCTGGCAAGCCAACCAAATGGGATTAAAGGGGGTAGATCCACGAGTTTTAAAAAAGGGTGCAAGGAGAAGTTTATCTTTCCAATTAACCAAAGTCCAAGATCCCCCAACTGTAGCTAATTGGATTCAATGTCGAACCAAATATTTTCATAGAGTATCTCCATTCAACGCTCTAACAATCCATTTTCAAGTAAGGAATATACCTTGAGTATAAGGGTCAATGATTCCCAGACCACCTTTATCTTTTGGTTGGATGCAATGTGTCCATAAGATCATAGGAAGGACTTTCTTATTTCCCCATTTATCCCAAAGAAAACTCCTTATCAACTGGGACAACTAGTTATAGCAACTTTTAGAGGGAATCCAACAAGAAGAGATGCAGACATGGTTGGCCAGGAGGATCTTCTTTGCCACTTGGATACATCTAGCCATAGAGAGAAATTAGTTGGTCCAATTCATGAGCTTCTTGTTGACTTTACATAAAAACCACTTTGACATGTCTTTGAGAGTGACACTAATGCCAAAAGGAATCCCAAGGTATCCAGTAATAGACCCATGCTTAACTTCATGCCACTCACTTGGAATCCATGGAGGCTGAGCCTTAGGGTGAGTCATAATGAATTTAGTTTTATGCATTTCCAATTCGAAACTAGAGATAGTACAAAAGAGATCCAAAATATCTAATGTGTGGGCCATTTCCTTAGTAGAATTTTGTATAAAGAGCATGCTATCATCAAAAAAGTGGGAATTGAGGGCTTTCACATTACCTAGCAGCAAGATACCATGTATAAGCTTCGTGGACATAGCATATTGAAAAAGATAGCAAAGAGCATCAGGTATAAGAACAAACAAGTACAAAACAAGAGGGAAGCCTTGATGAATGGATTTTTGCAAGGGAAATTGGGGGAGAGGGTTCCATTAACTGAAACTTTGGAATTATCATCCACAAATAGCATATTAATTTTATTGCATAACTTGGGGCCAAATCCAAGCCATTTTAGCATATTAAGGATGAATGGCCAGCGAATGCGATCATACGCTTTATAAAATTCAAGTTTGATAATTAGAGCATCTTGGGCAGTTTGTTGTGCCCATTCAATAGTTTCCCATGCAAGAACCAAATTGTCCAGAATGAATCTCCCTCCTAGGAAACCAGTGTTGACGTGTCTGATGGCACAACAACATGAAAACAAAATATTGCTATTTTGTTTCTCCTTAAAGAGAAAGACAACACATGGATGTCTTAGCTCCTGAGGTCTTTGTAGTTGGTTCTCAACTGTGTTGATGTTGCTCAATGGTCAATGTAACAGTAATATTCAGGGGGCCTGCTGGTGTTGAGCTTTGGGATTGTTCTGAGATCAAACATAAACTTTAAACCTACTCTAACGAGGGTTTTTAAAGAAGCATAAAAAAAGATAGATCAGAGCTTTAGAAAAGAAAAGAATGTTAATTCATCCAACTTAACTAGACCTATTACCTTTCAAGGAATTCCTAACTAGAACTGCAGAACAAAATTAACTTGTGACTAACACAGTTTTATTCATTCACATTGTTGATTTTAACAGCAGATTGCAAGTTACCATTTAAACAAAACATAAAATAAGACTTCAGTCCTTGAAAGATTCTCAAATCAAATGATTAAACCAAGATAAACAACATTCTGAAACACAATCTGAAGTAGATTTTAATCTAGTTGCTTCTACTGTTAGTGAAACAGATAAGCAACATTTACAAATCTGGCACAATCACCAGTGTACAAAAAATCCATAACTCCAAATTGCTTCCATCTATACTAAGAAAATTTAAAGATGCATTATTGGTTTTCTACTGAATCTAACTCCTACCCTAAAGAAGAAAAAGAATCTCCCATTACAAAAAATTAGGATGCAACTCTATCTCTTCTATTATCTCTTCTATTTCTCTATGTATTCTAAAACTTCTAACCCTACAACCTCTTAACTTTACAAACAGGAAAGAATGCCATATATATAGAGTGTACCAAAAAGAAGAATGCATTGTCCCCTATCTTAGGGTTTAAAAAATAACTTATTTGGTTACAGGAGGGTTGGCCCTCAGATCTTTTGAAAAGAGTTGGTTCTGCATTGAATGCATATCCCTGTTGTCCATGTTGATGAAATATTTTTTCCCTCAAGAGAAGCCTTTAGATATTTTGTTACTACAACATTAACTCTCTTGTCTCTGTGTCCATACTTGAAATCCCTTCGAAGGGCTACCTTGAATGCCATAAAGCATTATCATTAATGTCGATCCCCTTCTGTCAGTAGTGATCTCAACTGTTACTATGATTCATGGTCTCTTCCCTCTTCTGGCCTCCTTCATGTTCTAGACTTCTCTGCCTGTTGACCGTCTTCTGGAAGTAGCATCAGACTTGCCACTAGATCTTTGCACCACTATTCATCAAGGTGTTCCATCACCTTCTGATCTTAGAATGAGCCCATGTCATTTGCATTCTACCGATCTCCTTCACAGGGGTAGTTAGTTAGTCAAAGGGCCAATAGGCCATTCCTTTAGCTTCTTCTGATTGGTGGTACATAGGCCACATAAGATTCTCGAGTGGTCAAAGGTTATTTGAATGGCATCGCATGTTGATGACACACTAATCGTGTCTCCCCGATCTGATTATGTCTCTTCTAGCAGCTATTGATGTAACATGTTATAGTCGGTGAGACCTTTTAGCAAGCTACATAAGTCATATCGATGCCACAAAAACCCATCGGCAAGACAATCGTTATCAGTCAGAAGTCACAGTGAGCTCCACTGGTCATACCAATATTTTTTTCTATCGCTGAGACCTTACTTTCTGGTAGGACATCATAGAGAGGCCAAATATTTCACTTGGGGCTTCCCCGATCTCATCCTTATTTTTCGGGCTTGAGCTCCTTTTTCTTTCGGCAAGACCTCTCAATCAGCAAAAGGTCATGGAGAGCTCCCCTTGGTTATACCGATATCCCTTTTATTGGAAAATCCATCGCTGTCGGCAAGAGATAAAGTGGTCGGGAAGACCTTATATTGAGCCCCTCTTCTCTCGGCGAGCATATTCCATCTTGGGGAGACTTCTTCGTTTCAGGGAGACTTTACCCCGAACTCACATCCTGTCACCAAGATATCTTTGGGTTGGTGAGACCTTTCACCAAAAACACTTCACTTCACCGAGACACCTCACAATCACCTAGACATCACACCGAAGGGAGAACCTTTCGGCGAGACATTTACTATTCACCAGACCTCATGGTGACGATACCTCCTTTCATCGTGACTTCATTTTATGTCGGTAGGACATCACGAGGTTCAATGAGACATTATGCCAAAGGCATACCCCTTTCATCAAGACCTCACTAGATCAGCATGACCTTTCACCGAATTCACTCATTCTCCCCAGACTCATTATATTTCAGTGAGACTCAGTCGAGTCGGCAAGACGTTATGCTAATATTATCTCATGTCAGTGAGACTTTCTTCTTTCGTCGAGACTTCATACCGAAGTCTCCTCTTTTTTTGAGATTCCATTTAAACAACTGTCGAGGAGAATTTCTTGGTCGGCGAGACCTTTCGCCGAGCCTAAACCCTTCGGTGATACATTACTCAGTCGCTGAGACTTCATAGCGATCCTAAATATTTTGCCGATGTTACCCTTTGTCGCCAAGACATCACCTCTTCAGCTAGACCTCACACCGAAGGGAGAACCTTTTAGTGAGACCCTTTACCATTCGGCCAGACTTTATGGTGAAAGCACCAACCTTTTGGCAAGCTTATTTCATTTTGGGGAGACCGAATCCCTTCGTCAAGACTTCATTCCAATGCAAATCCCTCTTTTCGAGACCTCATTTCAAGTTGGCGAGACCCTGACTAGTTGGCCAGACACTACGCCAAAAGTGAACCACTCTGCCTGAGCTCAAACCTTTTCAATGGGACTCTGATGGATCAGCAAGAGGTTATGCCGATGTTACCTGATGTTTGTGAGACTTTCCTCCTTCGTCGAGACCTTATGCCGAATGCAGAATCTTTTGGTGAGGGCTCCTCTGGTCCACGAGACACATAAAAACTTATGGTGACAGGTATGTTTGGGCAACCTGTGAGCCTCATATGAATAGAAAACACTGTCAGTCGATGAGACAACTACAAGGTCTTGTTGACTTTCTCCTAAGAGGAATTTTATGCCAAACTAGATTGAGGAATGCTTCATAACTGAGCCCTTTGAGAAATATCATCATGTGCACGATCTGATCCTGTGAAACAAGGTCTCCATTAGTCCTCAGAAGCATATATAAAATATATCATAATAAAATACACTATTGCTTATGATTATTTAATTCAATATTAGCAAGAAGAAAACCAACTCAAGTTGAGACAGAACCAGAATCTAATAGGACAAGAGACAAAGTTAGGAGGAAAATAAAAGAACCCCAAAAGTCAAAGCAAATAACAGAGGCAACGAGACCAAAAAGAGAAGGGGGACCCATTTTGTTCCAGGATAAAATGGGGGTTGTTATGCAAGGCATAACAACCAGTTTGTTCAGGTTGAACAATTTCCTAAGTGATTTATCTAATTCTATGTGCAAGCGCTTTAGCAATGATTTTGTAAGACATGTTGAGGAGGGTAATAGGTCACCAACCATTAATGGTGTCCTTATCTTTTCCTATGGGAATGATTTTGATCAAGCCCTAATTAATAATAGGTCCTAGTGATCCCATTTCAATTCCTTCAGTGTAAACATTATAAAAATCCAGTTGGGTCAGTTTTAGTAACCAAGGCTGAGCTAGAATCTCAAATGGAAATCAATCAATAGCCACCCCTGAATCTATGTGTGTGCTTGATTGTGCATCATTCCTTTATGATTTTTTCTTTATCCTTTGAACAAAAATGTGTAAGATTTGAGCTACATGAGTTGATCCCCTTTAGTTTTCGTGCAATGAGGTCCTGGGAATTTCTTCGCTGCCAGTCAGGCATCTATAGCCCCAATGGAGATACCTCTAGTTTTCTCATAGCATTGCTCTACTGCTAGCCAGGCATCCATAGCCCCGATAGAGATAATAGAGTCACCCATTCATATTGAGTCTTCTTTTCTCTTTAGATGGTTCTCTTTTTTTTTTTCTTTTCCTCATAGAGCTTCAGATATTTCATTCAAAAAAAAAATTCAATATGTCAAATTTTTAACATCTTTTCTAGGTTGAAAACTACCATGGACCTCAAGAAAACACTTGGGAATCATATTTTTCACTCGAATCCTACAACACCATAGTCATAGGACAAATATACCATTACAAAAGGAGATAATCTTGATGATTTGTGATAGATTCAGAGGAACTAATGAAGGTTATCTACTTTGCACCTTGTTTTCAAGACCTTCCACAACTCTTATTGTTAATGAGCATAAAACAAAAAATTTAGGACAAACTTACCCAATTAGAAAACCTGAAAATACCTAAACCACTTCCATCCTAATAACCAACACATACTTTAGATAACAATGGGCACTACTTCAAGATGGAAAGAGCAGATAAACCCCAAAGAACAACAAGACAGAAACAAAAGAACAAAGGAAACGAAAGGACAAACAGAAAGAACAAATAAACAACAAAATTATTTACAAACAAAAAAGAAAATTATTTACAAACAAAAACAAGAGGGCACAGGAAAAGGAAAACAAAAAAACAAAGGAAAACTAACTAAACTGAAAACCAATACTGACCAATACTAATCCTAAACTAACTCCAAAGCTAAACCTTACAAACACAAAATTGTAAAAATTTGTACATTGACTTGACTGATTTTTCATTATGTGCAGCAATCTTGACCTACTAGGCATAGTTCTAAACCTATAAAATTTATCTTTATACTCAGAAATATGAAGTTTATAGGAAATAAGTTTGTTTTGGGGGCATAAAGCTTGAAATATTATCAATTGTGGGTTCTAATTTTTTTCATGATTTACCCACAAACAAGTTTTACTATCCCCAACGCCATAATCAAACTAAAAATTATTAAAACACAAAGGATAATGAAAGGACATCACCTGATTCAAAAGATTCCCTGTGACTGATGCATACTTGTGTTGTATGAACTCCCTCTCTCAAGGTCTCAGCTCATGGAACACCACTGAAACAAGGTTTGTCTTGCAGTTGGGATATTCACTAACCAGCATCTCTATATTCATCTCGGGTGTAGAGTAAAAAAATTTTTGGATTTCTTGAGATGAAGTCTTACTTTCAACACTTTCTTGAAACATGTCGCCCTCAAAGGTTTGAGAATTTGCGTTGAGCTTATCACTATTGACGTCGGGGATACTGGCACATGGTGAACAAGGATTTTCTTCGAACAACTCATTTGAATGCATGGAGTCAGAGCCAGGAAAACACTTTCTCAATTCACATTCTTGCACATCATCAACAAGAATATGCCATTCAACATCAAATTCATCAGTATTAAGATCAAATTCATTAATGGGTGCTAAGCAAGGACCTTCTTTAACCAACACCTTTGAGTAAACAGAATCAAAATCAATAAAATACTCCCTAGTCTCATTCTCTTCATCATATTGAAGGGATTCAGCCTCTGAAATAGCCTCTTGGTCGCTCTCTTGGCATTCATCTGCTTCATCCAAATGTACCCTATCATGAATTTCTTCAGGAAACATTTGATTGATTTGCACATCAACTCAAACTTATTCTCTTAAGATTTCATTTGGGCATTTAAGTCCTTGTCTTTGACCACAAGATTCATTGGCAATCTCATCTTGAAGTGTGTTATCTATTTCAATCCGTTCACTACTTAAATCAGCAGAGTCATCATCTTGTGTTAACCCACCAAAGTGTGTTTCTTCCTCATTCACCATCATGAAGGAATCTATGAATGCATTGATGAATCCATTCTCCACTTCTATCAAGTCTGCACTAGGTAGAGGAGTTTCATCAGTTGTTGAATCCATCTCGATGCAAGGATCAGGGTCATCAAAAGATAGGGAAGAATTAAACCTCTTCACATAGTTACTCTCATCATTTAGGATGGATTGATTATCATTTTCATGTGTGCTAGTTGTTTCATCCACTTCATTGATGGGATACGTACTCCAAGGATCTTCCATAAGTATTCCTTCAATAGTGATCAGTTGCTTGAAATATAACTCCATCCTACCTAGGAAGATATGGTAGTCCATCTGAGAGTGTTGATTAGTTTGATGTATCCTGCATCCACTTGGCCCAACAAGTTTTGATAGTTTCAGATCTCCCAGCTCTTCTAATTTCTCCCTTATTCGATTTTGCATATGAGCGATATCAAAAGATAGCGAAGAATTAAACCTCTTCACAAAATTACTCTCATCATTTTGGATGGACTAATTATCATTTTCATGTGTGCCAATTGTTTCATCCTCTTCATTGAGGGGATACATACTCCAAGGATCTTCCATAAGTATTCCTTCAATAGTGATCAGTTGCTTGAAATATAACTCCATCCTACCTATGAAGACATGGCAGTCCATCTAAGAGTGTTGATTAGTTCGATGTATCCTACATCCACTTGGCCCAACAAGTTCTAATAGTTTTAGATCTCCCAACTCTTCTAATTTCTCCCTTATTTGATTTTGCATATGAGGGATATCAACCCAACATGAACCATGTTCCTTTTTCCATTCTTCATCACCCTGATTCTCATCTTGATCAGGAGAGTTGTTCAAATCATTGGAAGATATTGTTGATTTCTCATGACAGCAATCCTATATTAATACCTCATCTCCTTCAAAGCCATCGATAGTACTAGCATTTTCAACAAAGCTAGATTCTATCTTGAGATTTCCATTATGCTCTAAATTTACATCCATTTCATGCTTTTTACCAAACAAGTCATCAAAATTATATACTTTCTCATCAAATGTTTCATCCACAACTTCATTGTGATGTAATGGACTATGCTTTGGATCATGACTGAAAAGAGATGATATGGTTATAACTTCATTGTCAAGTGGGGTGATTAACTCTATGATTGGATTTTGCAAAGATAAGTCCTCCCAGTGGTCTTGTGTGTGATTGACTTGATGTGGGGTGTTGGAAAATGTGGTGCTTGGAACCTTAGGAAGGTCATAGCTGCTTGGTGAGGATGATTGCAACTAGGTAGGGGCGGTGGGTGAAGTGGCATAAGGCTGCAGATGATGGCAGTCTGCAAGCACAAGAGGATTATAACCCTAATTTTGGCTATCTATATTTCTAGTGTCACCTCCAAATTGTGCCAATAAGAGAGCTTTGTTCAATGCATCATGAAAGGATGTAGCCTCACCACAATGTCTGATTTCGGTCGCAAATGAGGGGCTTAAACCCCAATAATAATGTTCTATCAGTATATGATCATCAACAACCAAATCTAAAGATTGAACCCTTTGATACATAAACAAAAATCTATGGTTAAATTGATAAATGATTTCTAATAGTATCCTTTTCGTAGCTACAAATTCATGTAATGGCTGTAGAGCATGAGGATTAAACTGATCTAAGAATAAAATTTCTAATTCTATCCATGAATAAATAGATTCTGGTGGTAGATTATCATACCATTGCCTCACTATACCTTGAAGTGTTTTGAAAAATAATTGGCAGATGATATCTTGATGCTGAATCTGGAGAAAAATGAATATACGCCTACAAGTTTCAACATGTTCAGAAGCATTTTTCCTAGTGTTAGGGAAAAATAAAGGAAGCCTATCATACAAGTGACCAGTGATTTCATGGACAAGTCCTGGTGTATACAAAGGGCTACCCATTAGAGCCGGGTTTTCCAAGATCTAACCCACTCCAACTCACAACGATCCAAAATTGCTCAAGGAGGCCCTTCTTCTAGTGCCAGTTCTTGTTGACATGTCTGATGGCACAACAACATCCAAACAAAATATTGCTATTTTGTTTCTCCTAAAAGAGAAAGACAACACATGGATTTCTTAGCTCCCAAGGTCTTTGTAGTTGGTTCTCAACTGTGTTGATGTTGCTCAGTGGTCAATGTAACAGTAATATTCAAGGGGCCTGCTAGTGTTGAGCTTCTGGATTTTTCTAAGATCAAACATAAACTTTAAACCTACTCTAACCAGGGTTTTTAAAGAAGCATACAAAAAGATAGATCAGAGCTTTGGAACAAAAAATAATTTTAATTCATCCAACTTAACCAGACCTGTTACCTTTCAAGGAATCCCTAACTAAAACTGCAGAACAAAATTAACTTGTGACTAACACACAATTTCATTCATTCATAGTGTTGATTTTAATAGCATATTGCAAGTTACCATTTAAACAAAACATAAAATAAGACTTCAATCCTTGAAATCTTCTCAAATCAAATGATTAAACCAAGATAAACAACATTCTGAAACACAATCTAAAGTAGATTTTAATTTGGTTGTTTTTACTATTAGTGAAATAGATAAGCAACATTTACAAATCTGGCACAATCACCAGTGTATAGAAAATCCATAACTCCAAATTGCTTCCATCTATACTAAGAAAACTGAAAGATACATTATTGTTTTTCTACTGAATCTAACTCCTACCCTAAAGAAACAAAAGAAGCTCCCATTACAAAGAATTGGGATGCATCTCTATCTCTTCTATTATCTCCTCTATTTCTCTATGTATTATAAAACTTCTAACCCTACAACCTCTTAACTTTACAAATAGGCAAGAATGCCATATATACAGAGTGTACCAAAAAGAAGAATGTGTTGTCCTCTGTCTTAGGGTTTACAAAATATCTTATTTGGTTACAGGAGGGTCAACCCTCAGATCTTTTGAAAAGAGTTGGTTCTGCATTGAATGCGTATCCATGTTGTCCATGCTGATGAAAAATTTATGCCCTTAGGAGAAGGCTTTAGATCTTTTGTTACTACAACATTAACTCTCATGTCTTCGTGTCCATACTCAAACTCCCTTCAAAGGGCTGCCTTGAATGCCATAAAGCATTATCATTAATGTCGGTCCCCTTATGTCAGTAGTGATCTTAGTTGTTACTATGACTCATGGTCTGTTCCCTCTTCTGGCCTCCTTCATGTTCTAGACTGCTCTGCCCGTTTACCGTCTTCTAGAAGTAGCATCAGACTCACCACTAGATCTTCGCACCACTGTTCATCAAGTTGTTCCATAGCCTTTTGATCTAAAAATGAGCCCAGGTCATTTGCATTCTCCCGATCTCCTTCATAGGGGTAGTCAGTTAGTCAAAGGGCCAATAGGCCATTCCTTTAGCTTCTTCTGATTGGTGACACATAGGCCATGTAAGATTCTCGGGCTATCAAAGGTTATTCGAATGGCATCGCATGTCGGTGAGACACTAATTGTGTCTCTTCTAGCAGCTATCGGCGTAACATGTGATAGTCCGTGAGACCTTTTAGCGAGTTATATAAGTCATATCAATGCCACAAAAACCCATCGATAAGACAATCGGTATCAGTCAGAAGTCACAGCCAGCTCCACTGGTCATACTAATATCTTTTTCTATCGCTAAGACCTTACTCGCCGGTAGGACATCATAGCGAGGCCAGATCTTTCACTCAGGGTTTCCCCGATCTCATCCTTATTTTTTGAGGAGCTCCTTTTTCTTTTGACAAGACCTCTCAATCGGCAAAAGGTGATGGTAAGATCCCCTTGGTTATACCGATATCCCTTTTATTGGAAAATCCATCGCTGTCGGCAAGAGATAAATCGGTCGGGAAGACCTTATATCGATGCCCTCTTCTCTCGGAAAGCTTATTCCATCTCGGGGAGACATCTTCATTTCGGGGAGACCTTACCTCAAACTCACGTCCTATTGCCAAGACATCTCTGGGTTGGCGAGACCTTTCATTGAAAACACTTCACTTTGCTGAGACACCCCATAGTCACCCAGACATCACACTGAAGGGAGAACCTTTCGGCGAGACATTTACCTTTTGGCCGGACCTCATGGTGACGATACCTCCTTTCACCGCGACTTCATTTTATGTCGGCAGGACATCACGGGGTCGACAAGACATTATGCCAAAGGCATACCCCTTTCGCCAAGACCTCACTGTATCGGCAGGACCTTTCGCCGAATTCACTCATTCTCCCCGGGCTCATTATATTTCGGTGAGACTTAGTCGAGTCGATGAGACATTATGCCGATATTATCTCATGTCAGCGAGACTTTCTTCTTTCACTGAGACTTCATACCGAAGTCTCCTATTTTTCTGAGAGTCCATTTAAAAAATCATCAAGGAGACTTTCTTGGTTGGTGAAACCTTTCGTCGAGCCTAAACCCTTTAGAAAGAAATTACTCAGTCACCAAGACTTTATAGTGACCCCAAATCTTTTGCCGATGTTACCCTCTATTGCCAAGACATTACCTCTTTGGCCAGACCTCACACCGAAGGGAGAACCTTTCGGCGAGACCCTTTACCATTCGACCAGACTTTATGGCAAAAGCACCAACCTTTTGGTGAGCTTATTTCATTTTAGGTAGACTGACTCCCTTCGGTGAGACTTCATCCAGATGCAAATCCCTCTTGATGAGACCTCATTTCAAGTCAGCGAGACCCCGACTAGTCGACTAGACACTATGTCGAAAGTGAACCACTCTGCCCGAGCTTGAACCTTTTCAGTGGGACTCCAATGGATTGGCAAGAGGTTATGCCGATGTTACTTGATGTCGGCGAGACTTTCCTCCTTCACCGAGACCTTATTCCGAACATGAAATCTTTTGGCATGGGCTCCTCCAGTCGGCAAGACACATAAAGACTTATGGTGACAGGGATGCTTGGGCGACCTGTGAGCCCAATATGAGTAGAACACACTGTCAGTTGGTGAGACAACTGTAGGGTCTTGCTGACTTTCTCCTTAAAGGAATTTTATGCCAAACTAGATTGAGGAATGTTTCGTAACTGAGCCCTTTGAGAAATATCATCATGTGCACAATCCGATCCTGCGAAACAAGGTCTCCATTAGTCCTTAGAAGCATATATAAAATATATCATAATAAAATACACTATTACTTATGATTGTTTCATTCAATTTTAGCAAGAAGAAAACCAACTCAAGCTGAGATAGAACCAAAATGTAATAGAACAACAGACAAAGTTAGGAGGAAAATATAAGAACCCCAAAGGTCAAAGCAAATAGCAGAGGAAACAAGACCAAAAAGATCTAATGGGGACCCATTTTGTTCTAGGATAAAATGGGGGTGGTTATGCAAGGCATAACAACCAGTTTGTTCAGGTTGAACAATGTCCTGAGTGATTTATTTAATTCTACGTGCAAGTGCTTTAGCAATGATTTTATAAGACGTGTTGAGGAGGGTAATAGGTCACCAACCATTAATGGTGTCCTTATCTTTTCCTATGGGAATGAGTTTGATCAAGCCCTAATTAATAATAGGTCCTAATGATCCCATTTCAATTCCTTCATTGTAAACATTATAAAAATCCTCGCAAATATGTGGCCAAAGAGCCCAATAAAACGCCACTGGCAACCCATCAATGCCAAAACTTTTTTCTGCTGCCATACACTAAAGGGCATCATCAATCTCTTCTATGGACAACAGGTGGTGAAGAAATTTATTGTATTTTGGGTCAATTTTTTGGGGGATGCATCCTGCAACATAGTCCTCAAGGATGGGAAGGAGGGCATCATTAACAAAGTCATCTATAAGAATATTTTTAAAGTGCTCATAGAAAGTTTGTAAAATGGCATCATGGTTGGTTTGCAGGGATCCATCAGCAAATTTGATGGCAAAATTGTTTTCCTTTTTGTGTTTGTGTTGTAAATATTGAAAGAGAAACTTGGTCCCTCGATCCCCCTCCCTAATCCATTGGAGACGTTCATGAACTTGAGCACCTTTTCCTTTGTAAGCAGCCATTTTTCGAAGAAAATTTTTAGTATTAGTGACTAATTGCTGCATAGAGATGTTTTGTGGGTTTATAGCTAGGATAACGCGGCCATGTTCAAGTTTCCCTTTGAGGGATTTTTCAAGCCTACAATACTAAGTAGTAGCTTTTCTCCCATAGTCACGAAAAAAGGAAGTGCATCTTGCAATGTTTCTCTCCCACCAGCTAATCCATCTATTGTATTGAGGTTTTGGCTCAAAGTTCCAAGTAGAAATTAAGCCATCAATGCAATCCTAATTTTTGAGATGAGAGACATTCAATTTGAATGGAAAATATTTGGAGAGGGGGCTATGGTTGGAGAGCTCAAGGGTGGTAAAAATTGGAAGGTGATCAAAAAGTGTAGTTGGGAGGTCTAGGCATACAAGGCAACCATCATGAGGTAAGATAGTGCAATTAGGGGAGATATAAAAATGATCCAACCTACTCATTTTTTGCAAAATCCCTTCCTGAAAATTGTTTCAAGTGTACCAATGCAGCATATGAATGTTGGATTTACCCAAAATGGGGTCATGAACTCTAAGGGAATTTCCTCCCAAGGTCCAAGCTTCAAATTCAGATTGGGATAGGCATGAAGAATTATTCCAGCTACGATCAGATGGGTGTTCAACCATGCTAAAGTCACCCCCCAGGATCCATTGAGCATTAGGTAGGTGTAAAGGAATCCAATCCCAAAAAAGGATTCTCTCAAAAGGGATCATTTGGAGCATAATTAATGGATCAAAATCCAATAAGAACACCATTAATGATAACAATGGCCCAAACACAATGATTATTGGTATCAGCACCAAAAGCCACTATCTTATTTGCTAGCCAAGGGGTGAGACCCAAAAAAATACCTCCTCCACCATCATCATGGTTGGTATGGAGGAAAAGATCCCCCTCCCAAATGGTAGCAAGGGTAGCATCTAAACAGACACCACTAGCTTTTACTTCTTACAACATGAGGACATTTGTTTGGCTTGACTAGATAGATTATTTGACTTGGTATTTACGAGCAAGGATAGTAAAGCCCCACACTTTCCAAGATTGAAAATGGAACTTCATTGGGATGATTTAGGGATCGTTTCCTCATCTAAAAGTAACACATTCAACTAATTTCCCGTAGGGCAAGATTATAAGATCATAGAGTGGTCTTCGTTAAGGCATTCTTTGGATAGCACTTGAGTATGAGAAGTAACATGACTAGTGGGTTGGGAGGTTGAGAAGGGCACGTGGGGTGAGTTTCTACTAGGGATGGATGCCTCTTTCTTCCTTTTAGATGCTCAAAAATCATAATTAGTTACGACATCCTTGAAAGATTTGGGTCCAATGGGAGAGGGCAGCTGCTAAGGAGAAGAAGGAATGGAGGGAGGGTGGGAAGAGTTGGAAGAGGATGAGTTATTAGAAGAAGGAATGGAGGGAAGATGGGAATACTTGGAAGAGGATGGGTTATTATTAAGAGCGGGGGGACTTGGGTGCAGGATCATTAGAGGTTTCACTATTAGGAACAATAGAGGTAGGGTGTGAGATCGCTAGTGGAGATTGTGTCAATCTAGGTTTATGGAAGGGACAATCACGAATGAGGTGTCCTTCCCTACGACAGTAAAAATGGGCATTAGGTTTGTTAAGATAAACAATTAGTTGTTCAAACTCTAGGCCAGGACCAACAATCTTGATGGAATTAGGGAGAGTCTGAGTCAAGTCCATCTCAATGCAAACTCTAGGGTGTGTATGAAGGCTGACCCATTTCTCAAAATGTTGCTTACACCAGAGTACCTTTCCCAATTGAGAGGAAATGTCTTGTAAGAGAGGGAAAAAGGCAAGATTGAGAAAGGTAAATTCAACCCACATGGGGTATTTTTATTTTGTTATTCCTTCTAGATGAAAATCAATGTCCCAAGCTTGAACATAGCATGTTTGGCCACAAATGATCCAAGAGCCATATTGCAGAGCAACACGGGCATGGTCTGGGTCAATAAAGGTGCAAGCAACATAACCCATACCAAGGCCCCTAATTGATTCTATGGTCCACCCCTTTAACTCCCAGTTATTGCAAGTCCATTTAAAGAGGTCTTGTTCAGTCGAGATTCACTTGAGGAAGAACATGATAATTGTTTTTCCTCTATAATTTGAGATGATCTCAATAATATAATCAGGCAGTTCAAAAGAGATCACCTTACCTTCTGAGTTTTTGTTGTGTGGTTCTACCTTCAGTTGACATTGAGGACAAGAGCCTTCTTTATCAACACTATTCTGGGCCTGGTTGGATTGTTGGTGTGTAAGCCTACAACTTGGGAGATAGTAGAGGTGGTGTTCTCCACACCATCACTCATGAGGCCCATGGGGTTGTTGTTTTTCATTTTTTCTAGTTCTGAGGTGCTACAGTCTCTGGATTTTTTCTTCATGTTTTTGTGTTTGGTTTTCAATGCAAGGTGGGCTCCAGGATCCGTAGATACTAACAGATCCATGCTGGAAGAGTCTTCTAGCGCAACAAGATTTTTCATGCATGATATAGGGGACGTTAGGGTTCCATAACTACACCCAGATTTTTCCCTAACATTCATTGTGTCTTCACTTTCATGCAGATTTTCCCTAGTCTTCACTGTGACTTTTCCCTCATTTCAATTCTTCTTTTCCTGGTTCGCCATGATTTTTCCCTAACAATTGTAGATCATTCAACTTTTTCCCTAACAGTTTCCTAATCATTTGACTTTTGTGTAATTAAGTTCTACTTCACCAAATACCCACACTCATTAAAAGAGTTTAAAAAACAAAATAATGTCAAAAGTAAATTCATTCAATAGAGCTTGAAATCATGGGTATTCTCAAAATGAGTGTTTGATAAAAATGTATTGGTAGACATGTATAAAAATATGTGCTACAATAGAAAAGGAAATTCATTGTTTGAAAAATCTCCTCAAAGAAATAGATGGATTACCAATTGTAATTCATAAGTTTTATTAAAATGTTATTTCGTTAATCTATATCATACATTATCAATCATAGATTTAAACAATTCTAAGATAATTATACATTCCATTTTGAAAATTCAAAGTAGAAAGATGTGCGCACAAGGAACAAATTAGATTGAATATCAATTCTTATATATCAAACTAAAGAATAATTGTGTTTGTGCATATACAAATTTGGAATATGTCTACTTAGAACAAGTTTTACAAATTGTGGCATATATGCCATCTCAAGATCTATCAAACCCTAAGTACATGTCAATCTATATCATATCCTAATCTTGTGCTGGACCATCAAAATTGAGCCTCCTCGAAGAAGTTAGATGCTCTGAAGTTTCCCACACAATAACATTTCAAACCACAAATTAGATTATGTGAATGGTTGACAAGATAGACTAGTAAATATAAACTTATATACCATCATTTATAAATTACAAATTTAACATCAAAATCAATATGCATGTACTACATTATATCAATAATGCAATTCTTGTTTACCTGAAATCTTGCTCTTTTTTGCAAGACGTTCTGCATATGATTGTCCCTTAGGATGATCAAGAATCCTCATCTAAAGTAATGGTCTGTCACTCGTCACAGTGTTGAGTCGAACATACAACTATAACAGATAACATAAAAATGATACAGATTAACATATAATTGTTGACAAATAATCATATCTACTAACCACATATCTACTCTTATCTAAACATAAATGATCTACAATATAAAAAAAACACATACCTACTATGATGCTATGGCACTAGATGGGCTCATAGTGGATGAATCAACTAAGATGATTTCCTATATAAAAAATGACAAGAATGTAAATCCACATGCACATATAATTATAATGTCAAGAATAAAAAAAATATATACCTATTGTGCAACTTCATCCAATGGGTCAGACCCAATCAACAAGGCTGTATAAGGACTAGGTTGCTACATAAATAGACAATATTACATTAGACTATCAATATATGTACTACATGTATTTAAACATAATAAATTTCAAAGATTAACATCTAAAATAATAATTTAAATAATTTACCATGTATTGATTGTCTAAGGCAAATGAAATGGCAGTATGTTTAGCCTACTGCACTTCTGACATCTACTCCTTTGTCACAACTATTAAAGATTCCAACACATAAACATATATTAGTAAAAAATATCCTTCGAAAAATATGAAAAAAATTACATAAAACACACTATGAAATTGCTTTGAGACTTACCAGTCCTCCCATATCATCCCTGGTAGTCGATGTATCTCTTGCAAATGCTCCACTCCATGCTCTATCAACTCCCACATCCACTGTGCAAATCTGTTATGTCAAGTTGCTAAAGTTTGAACATTTAAAATGATTGTTTCCAAAGTGTATAATTTCATGTTTGATAGTTCATCGAGTGTCTCATAGATTTGACATGCTTTTCTTAATTGATCTAAACTTCTATGAATAGACTCATGTATTGTTGGCACATTTTCATTTGGAAACAATGGTTGTGGTGGAGGGTTTGGATGGTATTCATTTTCTACAGGATTAGGGATTTCATTTTGTGTGGGATTAGGGTTTTCATTTTGTGTGGGGTTAGGGTTTTCATTTTGATCCATTTTAAACCTATTAATTGATAAAAAAAATTTAAAATTAACAATGGTTTTAATGTAATGAAAAATCTATCAAATATACCCTATTTTTGACTAAAATTCAAAAAAAAAAATGCAAAATGAATATAAATTGAATAAAAATTGAAAAAATCAAACATACCTTACAAATTTGTTAATTTTTTTGGCAATTTCACCTCTCCCGAATGGATATCCAAGTCGCACTGTTGAAATCAATGCACAAGCATAGTAAAAATATAACTCTTGGGTTTTTTTTAATTTTATTTATAGCACATGAAACATATATCCATTTCCTAATTTACAACCTCTTTAATAAAATGGTCAAGTTTGGGACCTAACCATATTTAACTATGCGTGGTATTTTTGAAATATTTAATATTTAATATATATTATATTATATTAATTTTAATATAATACATATATTATAAATAATAGAATACATATTATCAGATATAATATATATTATATTATTTATAATATAATATTATATTATAATATAATATAATATCATATTATAATATAATATAATATCATATTATATTATATTATATAATATCACCTCTCAGGTTTTTTTTAATTATAACACAAACAACGGATATCCATTTTCTAATTTATAGACTTTTTAATAAAATGGTCGAGTCCGGGACCTGACCATATTTAACTGCATGCATGGTTTTCTTGAAATATTTAATATTTAATATAATATAATATATATTAATTTTAATATAATACATATATTATAAATAATATAATACATATTATTATATATAATTTATATAATATATATATAATATATAATATAATATATAATATCAATATAATATAATATATGTATTATATTATAATATATAATAATTCATATATTATATTATAATATAATATCATATATTTATTATATTGAT
Source organism: Sequoia sempervirens (assembly GCA_007258455.2). Lineage (NCBI taxonomy): Eukaryota > Viridiplantae > Streptophyta > Pinopsida > Cupressales > Cupressaceae > Sequoia > Sequoia sempervirens. Next base: position 47,907 of record VDFB02030467.1, read on the forward strand.
ATTATATTATATAATATAATATTATATAATATGACCCCTAAGGTTTTTTTTAATTATAACACAAATAATGAATATCTATTGCATAACAGATATCTGTTCATAACGGATATTCATTTTCTGATTTACAGAATTTTTAATAAAATGGTTGGGTTTGAGACCCAAGCATATTTAACTGCGCATGGTTTTTTTGAAATATTTAATATTTAATATAATATATATTATATTATATTATATATTATATATATTATAATGTGTGTAAGAAAATATGTGAGTTATACTAACAAATAACACACAATTAGATGAAATGTATTACAATAAGGAAATCTAACTTAACCAAAGCATAATTTGATAACATAGTTCCTTAAAAACATTTCATCTCCCTCTATTCTTAAATGTCCTAGTAATTATGCTCTTAGATCTTATTTGTGCACCAATCACTGGGATGTCACCTAAGAAACAAGTAGCCTATTTAACTACAATGCAGAATCTAAATCTACATCTACATGATTGAATGATTCAGCTGAATGAAATGATGAAATGGCATGATGAAAGAACCGTTGTATACAAAGTGATATGTATATGATGCAAAACAGAATTAAACTAAATGGAAATTATCCTAAATGCTGAACAAACTAAGAAACATCTAAAGGTGCCATGATTCTAATATGAATTGTAATCTATTCTAAGTGTTGAATTGAAAATGTAAACTAAGCTCTCAAAAGACTTGAATGAATTCCTGCAGAGTAATGTTATGCTAATGCTCCTTATTGAAAAGTTGTAAATGGGCCTCAATTTATAGATTTCACCAAGGCATCAGGTGATTTGGCAGTAATGAATGATTAAGATTTGATTTGGAGAAACTGACGGTGAGGAATGAGAAGAATGGAGAAAACAAGGCAATTGTTCCCTTTAGTATAACAATCTTGCCAAGTGTAGAAGGGAATCAATTGAAGGAGGAAGCCATGTGTCCTGAAGTTGGTTAAAATTGTTGAGAGCAAATATCAATTTTAGAAAATAAGAATAATTATTTTCATGTGACACATGGTGAGTTGGAGGGTGAGGTGGAAGGAAGTTAAAAGATTATGTAGAAATGTGACAAATTCAAATTTAATGAGAGGGAGTCAATTAAAATAAAACAAATTAGTTAGATTTTTTTATTTCAATTAAATCATGAAGAAGGTGAATTAGAAAAAAAGGAATTAAGAAAATAGGAACTATGTAAATAAATTTGCCAATTTATTTATATAGTAGAGGAATCAAGATTTCATTAATTAAATAATCAATATTTAATTAATATTCTCTAGAACAATTTTGGATGTATACATTTTTCCCCTCTTTGAAGTGATGTGTTTACGCATTACTTCAAAGAAAAAATTACCAGTGTTGCTTAAATTTCAATGATGCCTCAGACAATGATTTTCAGAAGATTACGACTATATGCCCCCTTGAGGGATAAATCGAGGAATTTGTGATAAAAAAAAATATATTTTTGATGGTTTTTGAGATTTTCACTTATTTGTGATGATGATGATGATAAAATCCTGATTTGATGATATTCCAAAGATTTATCTCCTGATATGGAAGAATTTGAGCTGCCACAATTAATTGCCCCTTAAAAGAAATCAAAATATGTCAGCAAAATTACCTTTTTAAATACCCTTATTAAGAGGTAAAAAGTGAAAAAGGAGTCATTTTTTCATGTTGTGATTTTGAAAATTGTTGAAGTGAGAGAGCACTCCTGAGCATTTGAGCAAAATAGAAATCCCCCATGAGACTCATCGATTTGAGTGAGTGCGGCGACACAACCAGCCAGTAGGATACGAATCTCCGGTAAGGATTTCAAAACTTTTCTTGTGAATTTGAAATAGTTTTTCTACATTTTAATTTTGATTTTTTTTATTTCAAAAAAGTTTTGGTGCTTTCAAAATTTTTAATGGCGCTTAGGCTAAATTTTTCGGTGCTTTCACCAATAGTTTTAGCACTTCTGCTAGATTTGATGGCGCTTCCATAGATTGTTTTGGCGCTTTCACTTATGGCACTTCCTCCTTCTATAATGGTACTTTTAGTTGCTCAATAGGTAAAAATTAGGAAATGGTGCTTCTGCTTAGGGTTTCAGTGCATTGGGGACATTCTTCGGCACTTCAGATGAATGGAGCTCCTGCGAGATTTCCCTATGCATAGGAGGAATTCTCCAGTGCATCCGCAAAAATGGTGAATCAGAAAGATTGTCTGACACATCGGAGGAATCTTTCGGGGCATCAAATGAAATGGCGCTTTTGTGTACTAGAACAATGCATCTGCCCCTTTTAGTGCATTAAAGCTCTGTTATGGCACTACTAGGGAAAATTTGAAGATTTTATGATTTTTCTCCTTGAATTTGGTGATGTGTGATCGCGTCATCCAATGATTTGGTATTGATGATAGAATAGATGATTTAGTGACCTCATGATAGGTGAGATACACTAATAGTGATGTCATTTTGACCTCATGATAGGCAAGACACACTAATAGTGATGTCATTTTGACCTCATGATAGGTGAGAATCAAAACAAATGTTGACGAGATTTGATGAAAATCTCACTAGAACTAATATGATAATTGATTTGATGTTTGATTATTTTGCTGATTTAATTTGGTTGATTGATGTTGGATTTTTTTGTTGATTTGTGATGTTTTGAAAATAATAGGAGATGGATTTAGATAATTTTCAGTCTTGAGAGCAATTCCCACGGACTTGGGAGATGATTTGATAGTTGTCCCGCACTGATAGGGATGTTATTGAGTGATGTGTTCTATCTTCACTGATTGATATGCACCCCAAATTAGGATTAATAAGGGATTACTAATTGCATTAGTCGAGAGGTGGCATAGTCACCACAACATTTTTCACCTGCCCACCAAAGAGATGACTATTACACCAGAGGATGTCTACTAAATATTGTGGATTCCTGTGATGGGTGAATATGTGACCTATGATCACATTGAGTAGGGAGGTACAGATGCTTTGTGTCGGATTTTCCAAGATGATCATATTGTTGGGTATTGGATACCATGGTAGGATATTTTTGTGAGATATGCCCCTTTTCCTTTTGTGCTTGTGGGATTTGTCAGTGGCTTCTTATGTCTCAACAAGAGGGCAAAGGGATTTTTTGTTGGATGGGGACATACCTTAGAGCAAATGATTTAGTTTGGTACCCATTTTCCTTGTGATTCATGCATGCTTGCACACTTATATCATGATTTGCACCAAGTGGTATATATTAGGGAAGCCAGTTTGTCTGCATGGGTTACATTGCTCCAGGTCTAGGCCTAGGAGCATATTATAGTGACATGGCTAGGGACAAATAGATTTTGACCATTTGGGAGGCCTTATATCTATGGCTATGTAGGTGTATTTTTCCAGCATAAGCTGGGAAAACTAGAGTATTGGCATCGAGTACTAGATAATTTGGATTCAATTATTTGGAGGCCATATGTAGACTGTGAGCAATGGCTCAAGGATCATCTGGAGATGCCCTTTGTTATGACATCGAGGTATCTTTCAAATGGACACGCTATATCATCAAGAGATTTTTGTTGTGGAGGGTGCTCAAGCAATACAATAGAGTGTAGGGGATGCCTCAGGGTTCGACTATGTATGCACAGAGGCATCAGGATGCGACCAAGTGGGGACCCTCACTATCCTATGATGTTGCTTGCGAGGAGTTTGTTCACTTACAACCAGTGATGTGGGATTCTCATCAGGAGATTGTTGAGGGATATATGAGTGAGGAGTACTCACTATATTTTGATGAGCATCCATTTTTGAGGATTTTGAGGCCCGATGAGCTAGTGCCAACGTTAGAGGATGATGAGGATAAGCAACCTAGACAAACATGAGGCAGAGGGGGTGGAGATGAGGAGGAGGGGGAGGGTGGAGATGATGGCGAAGATGACAGGGGTGATGATGGTGGTGGAGGAGATAGAGGAGGGGGTTCCCACCTAGGGTTTGATGTCAGAGTGGCTCATAGGAGGTGATCATTAGTGGCAGCAACACAACACATTCAGATACACTTACCCTCACAGTAGCAGCAGTTTCGGATCACTGCCCTACATACCTAGGTTCAGACTTTTCAGGGGCAGTTGACACAGGTATAGGGTCAATTATAGGCACAGACACAACTATTGACACAGGTATAGGCACAACTCCTATAGGCTCAGGGGAAGATACGAACATTGACAACCGAGAGGGATGTTTCCTGACAAAAACTGGCATAGGTATAGGGCTAGGGGAAGGTACAGGGATAGGACCAGGTTACTTTTATTGACTATAGAGAGGGATGCACTGAGACAGCGGGTAGACCAGGCAAAGTTTATCACTGAGAGGATGTAGTAGGCCATGACAGTTGTTGGGACTTCAGATTATTTCAAAGAGATATGCCACACCTCTCAGGAGGCCCAGTTTAATAGATATTGATATCATGAGTTAGTTCCTCCCAAGTGACGGGCGAGCTTTGCATAATCCCGATCCGGCAGATCATAGTCTTAGACAATTAGTGTGGGTGTCACATAGCCATTGCCTAGAGATCAGAGGGATCTAGGTGCAGGACCCTTAGGTGTAGTAGGGGGTACAAGTCTGAGGATGCCAACACCATTTGGGGGGAGTACCACATAGGGCTTTGATACTTGATGTTTGTTCATGATATGTATACACTAATACTTGATTATTCTACCACCATTTTGAAGATGTATTTCTTTACATTCAAATGTCCTTGTACACTTGACATATTTTGAGATATATGTGTAGTGATGATGATGATTAGTCCTATGTGCTATATGTGTTGATTTATGATGGATGCATTTAATTTCCTGTTATGCATGCTATGTGATGTTTCATGATGATGCTATTATGTGTTATGGATGCAACATGTGTTATGATCCTATGATGTTTTCTGAAAATGTCTACATGCTATTATTTTGGATTTTTCAAGTGCAATTATGTATGATGTGATGGATGGATAATGATGTTAATGCAAAAATGAATAACCCTAATGATGAATACTTTTATATGTTCCTATGGATGTATGATATGCATGGTGACCTATGTTTTTGTGTTTTTCGATGCAAATATTATGAAATGAATGATAATTTACACATGTTGATACTTAGAATGTATGACTAAATGTATATCGATGGAAATGGTATGATCAATGTATTTGTTTTTGGGTTTTCATAATGAAAATATGTGATCTAATGACTAAATGAATGTTTAAATGACATGGTGATGTACTCATTTATAATTATTATTTTTTATATTTTCATGATGCAACTATATGATCTAATAACCAAATGAATGTTTAGATGATATGATAATGAATGATGTCCTAATGCTCATACCTCTAAATGATCTTTTGATAACTTCAAATGTATTCAATCTGTTAATGATAGAAATAACATCAGCTTTGGAGAAATCTATAAATGTTGCTACAACATCTAGTATGAATGCAACCTAGACATGCAATTCTAATAATGCAATGTTGTCATCCTAGTAATTTATTGTGCTTGATATCATCATTGAGATTTTAAAATGTTGAAAGTGAGTACAAAAATTGATGGTATAATTAAACCATGATGACTTGAGTACTACTTCCATGATGTTTGATAGTGCTTGAGTTAATAGAAGCATCTAGGTATAATTAGACCAAGATGCCCTGAGCATTACTTGTGTAAATAGGCAAGAGTTAACTATTTTCCTATAGGAATCAGGAATTTCATTAGTGAGACTTTGTAGGGCATGTCCCACGATGATACACATATTAATAATGATCAACTCACAAACATCAAACAAAGAAAAAATATCATTCTCAATCATAGCCTTTCTAGTTCTTTGACATCCTTGAATTGCTCTTGAGAAATGATTATCAACAATCATAATGCGAATAAATTGAACAATTGTGTAAAGTGATAAAATCGTGATTCAAAATAGCAACATCCTTTTGATTTGATTTTATGTTGTTTTTGGGATTTTTCAATTTTCTAATTTTTAGGTATTTTATGGGATTTTGACCAAGAACCTAACCTAAAGACCTATCCTAGGGGCCTCGAGGGCTAATCATAGATAAGATTTTCTTACGTTATATACGCAGAGACCATGTAGTTTGACAATCCCAACCAATTTATAGGACCAAGATATGAAAAAATGAGAGACGACCACAAATTACAACAAACCATGACAACACGGTTCAACAAAGTGACATTGTTTTTTACTTTTTGCTTGGACTTTTGACTTGTTTTTGTATTTTCTAATATGATATGGACATTTGATGCATTTCCAATGGTGATTGATGTTCAACATTTGATTTCACTATGATCACTATTTTTTCTACATTTGTCTTCATGTTGTTTGTCTGTTGGTTCAAGCTCAAAGTTCATTGCCCCCAATGAGTTCAAGATTTTTGCCCCAGTGGAAACAAACCAATTTATTATGGATATGTACAATGGTCAAGAAGCCAAGGTGAAACACGACTAACATAGTAGAATATGTACATGAGGCTCTAATGATGGGTGTGGATAATGATAGTGAAGAGCCAATGGTCGAGACATGTTCCCATAGAGGAAGAAGCCAGCCTGTCACAAATAGCACATGTTTCCAGGTTTTCACTACTTGCTTTTATTGCACTTTTTCAGATTTTATATTTTTTTGTATTTTTTCCTATTTTTATTTTTTTTGTTGTTTTTCATTTTTTGATTTTTTTTGTTGTTTTTTTTTTATTTTTTTGATTTTTTTGTTGTTACCAGGATGCCTTTTTGTCAAGTTTTCACCAGGGTAACTATTTTTTTTGGGACATTTTCTAATGTTTTTGGATTTTTTCAGGACTTTTATGGATGCAATGGATGGATCATGTGTAGAATTTCTTGAGATGGAGGTTTTTCATAGGTTCTTCAAATAGGTCCCCTTCTGGCGTGGATAGTTGATATGCTCCTGAACCATAGACAGACATAATGATAAAGGGCCCCAACCAATTTGGTTCAAACTTTCCCTTCTTTTCTCTTTCCTGCTAATAGCGTGGGTTCTCCTTCAACACTAAGTCACCAACCTAAAATGTTCTGGGTTTGACCTTATTCTTGTAACTTCTGGACATTCGTTGTCAATAGGCTTTCACATGATTCACTACATGTTGGCACCACTCATCTAATAGTTCTAGTTCTTGCAATCTTGATACCTGATAATCTTCATTAGAGATGATACCTTTTATTGAAACCCAAAGTGAGGGTAATTCAACCTCAATAGGTACAATGGCCTCAGACCCATATACTAGAGTGTACAGCGTGGATCTTGTTGGTGTGAAAATACTAGTGCGGTATGCCCACAAAGCAGGATTTAACTGGATGTGCCAATCACGTCCTACATTATTGACTATTTTCTTCAAGATTTTTAGAATAATTTTGTTGGAGGCCTCTGCTTGACCATTTCCCTAAGGATAATATGGTGTAGAGAAGCGATGCTGAATGTTGAACTTCTCACAAAATTCTTACATGTCCTAATTTTTGAATGGTCTCCCATTGTCAGTGACAATGGATTGAGGGATACCATATTTACAGATGATATAATTGAGGATGAATGATGAAATCTATTTCCTATGATGGTGATTAGAGGAACAACTTCAATCCACTTTGTAAATTATTATGTAGCTGTGATGATAAATTTGTGCCCATTTGATGAAGATGGATGAATTTTACCAACAAGATCTAGTCCCCACTGACAAAAGGGCCATCTGGATGCAAAAGGTTGGAGTTCCCACGCTAGTGTGTGAATAAGGTTTTCGTGAATTTGAAATTTCTAACATTTCTTCATAAACTGAAAAGACTCTATTTTCATAGTTGGCCAATAATATCCTAAACGAAGGAGTTTCTTGGCTAAAGTTAAGCCACTTGAATGTGCTCTGCAAACACCCTCATGAACTTCTTGTAAAGCCATTTCAAACTCATCGTGTTCTAGACATCATAGGAGAGTTCCGTCAAGACCTCGTCAGTATAGTAAATTCGCAATAAGAGTATGTTGGGCGGCTCAGAAAATGAAATTACATCCTTAGTTTCATGACAAGTTGGGTGGAAGGATGTTTTCTTTTAAGTAGGTATAAATTTCACCATAGATTGAGGCATTGGTATCGAATAAGTGATAGATAACATGGGATTCAGTATCATCATAGGTAGGGGAAAACAATTGTTCCACCAAGAACTCGTAATGACTTCTCTTCTCTAGAATTTTTAACAATGACACAATAGTAGCCATGGCATCAATAGCTTTATTGTCCACTCTTGAAATTTGTTCAAATTTGATATCCACAAAATATTTCTTGAAATCATCTAGCATTATTTTGTAGGGAATCAATTTTTCATCCCTTCTTTGATAGTCATCATTAACTTGGTTAATGACCAACTGAGAATCTCCATATACTTGTAACTCTAGGACCTTCCATTCTACAGTTGTTTTAATACCAATGATTAATCCTTCATACTCTGCCATGTTGTTGGTACAAGGGAACATTAGTCTATATGATTTTGGTATGGTATGTCCTTGTGGAGTGACAAATAGGATTCTGGCTCCTGATCCATGTTGGGTGTGTGATATGAGTATGTGTAGGATCATGATGGGCCAAAAAGTGGTGATATGATGGGTTTTTGTAGGGTATGTGGTGATTTTTTACCCAAAATTGATGAAACTAAAAAGGGTTTTTAAAGGAGATTCTAAGCTTTCCACCAATATAAATTATGCTTTACTTTGAATTTAATAAATAATTATTATTTATTTTCTATTTGAATTAAATAAACTCTTGATTGATAGGTTGATTGAAAAACATCTATAGCTTTCAAACGTATCACATTTTGTGAATCCAAAACATGTGTCACATTCTATGTTTCACATACTATAGGATTTAAAAAATGAATCTCATGAAGTTTGACCAAGTTAAGGTGGTTAGACATACGATTTTCTTTATTTTTAAAAGTTGTAATAAAAAATTCATAATTAATTATTTACTTGAAAACAAATTACAAAAAAATATGATCACATTAGAACATGAGTCCCTCTACTTATATCTAAAATCTTATAAAATAATATATATCATTTTATTGTGGTTAGGGTGCTCAAACACACACCTATATAACTTCTTATTTTTCCGAAATTTAAGTACTATTGCATTGAAATTTCAAATTTTCACCAAATAGATTTAAAAAAAAAAAAACCTAGTAGTTTAGAAACTACATTCAATTTGCTACAAAATTCTATTCTTACATAGTTTTGAAATAATATATATAACTTATTGAAATTTTTATAAGTTGCCTAACTCTAATTTTTTATTTTTTGACACTTAAGGGCTTTTTTCCATGATGATCCTGCATATACCCATCCATTAAAGTATAGTGTCCACTGCTTGAAGACCAAGGTGAGAACATCAACATCTAGAAATTCAATATGTAAAGGGTGATCATCTGGTAGAGGTGCTTCTGCTAACTAGTCAGTGATTTCTTGTCCTTTTATTGCCTTCCTATCCACATATTGTATATCAAATTCACTAAGTATCATGACCCACTTAGCCAATATCCCTATTAATTTAGCTTTGTTTAGGAGGTATTTTAGAGGATCTATTTTTGCTATCAACTTGATTGTGTGAATTAGAATGTAGTGTCACATTTGTTGGGTAGCGAATACTACTGCCAGACAAGCCTTTTCAATGGAGGTATAGTTGATCTCATAGCCATTTAGCATCCTATTGATGTAATAAATTGCTCTCTCCTTTCCTATTGAATCTTCTTGTGCCAATAGGGCTCCCAATGATGTCTCAGTTGTAGCAATATCTAACAGTAGTGGCTTTCCTTCTGCTGGTGGTACTAGGACATGTGGATTCATTAGATATTGTTTCAAATGATTGAAGGCTCTCTCACATTTCTCATCCCATCGGAAGGAAACATTCTTGTGTAGCAGATGAGTGAAAGGATGGGTCTTGTCTACCAATTGTGAAATGAATCTGTAAATTGATTGGAACCTCTCTTGTAGAGATTGGAGTTGACTGATGTTCTTTGGCGGTGGGATTTGCATAATAGCTTTAACTTTGGTTGGGTCTACCTCAATCCCCTTTTCTAAAACTATGTACCCCAGGAGTTTTCCTGATGTCACCCCAAACACACATTTCTTGTGATTTAGTACATCGTACATTGAACTTTTCCAGTCTAGTGAAAATTTTATCTAGGATCTTCAGGTGTCCTTCCCTAGTATATGATTTAGCTAGTAAATCATCCACATAGTCTTACATGAAGGTATGCATCATATCATGAAATATTGTTGTCATGGTGCATTGGTAGGTAGCTCCTACATTCTTGATAACATGTTGTGTCCCACCATCAAGTCTACTATGATATCTATGTTTGGCAGAGGGAAATCATCTTTAGGACAAGCTTTATTAAGATCCCTGAAATATGTGCAAATATGAATGTTTGTGTCAGGCTTTGAAATTGCTACTATGTTGGAAATCCACTTGACATAGTCAATGGGTATGATGAATCCTGCATCTAACAACTTTTTCACTTCTTCTTTTACCAATAAAGTGATATGTGGGTGTATTTTCCTCAACTTCTGTTTAACTGGTTTCACTCCTGGTGGTAATGATAAGTGATGCATGATGAGTTCTGGATCGATTCCTAGCATATCAACATATGACCAAGCAAATTTGATTTGTTTTTCTGTGAAAATTTTGAGAAAGCTTGGCTTTTCTTGGTTCGTCAAAGATGTTGCTAGATGGATAGTCTTCACTATCTCTTCATCGTCGATGTTGACAGACTATGTGGGTTCAATCAAGAATTTTGATCTTTCCTAAAAATGTTCCGAGAGAGTATCAAATCTTCCATCCTTTGACGCCTCAAAAAAGTTTTTGCCATTAGATGCGCTCTTTGTTTTTACTCTTTCCAGATCTAACACTACCATTGAATGGTTTTCAATATCAAATCTATTTTCTGTATTATTCATTTTGCAACTGGAAGATTTCATAATCCCCTATGTAGAAGCCTTGTTACAATGTTCACTAGTGGAATATGTTTTGGGATTGTTGGCACAAAGGAAGTTGATGATGGCATTGCTGTTTGAAATATAGGGATGTCAAATGGCTCAGTTAGGTCCCAATCTATAAGCTCGGGATGTATTAAGAGTAAGAAGTCACCAAACTAGTTAAGCTCAGAAGTGGTAAGAGTTTTGATAGTGGTGTATTCAATTTTTTCAATAGAAAAATAAAGATCTATAAGGTAACTCTCCTTTTAATTATCTGTTTCACTTTGAGTTGAATCCTCTTCACTAAAATCATCAATGTGTTGTGATCCAAGTTCAAATGATCTAGAACTTGAACCTTGTCCCTCTTTGAGTAGGGGTGCATATTTGTGTACCACATCAATCTCCTTATCATGACAAGACTCTTCTGATAGGGAATCCCACTCATATTCATTAGAATTAGCTGCATGCTTATCACTGGCTTGTAGTTGTAAGATTCTTTCAACCACCTTTTCTTTTGTATCTTCTTTATAGCCCAGCCTAGTCTTGTCTTTTGGATTGATTAAAATGGGTTGAATTGGCTCTACAATTCCTTCTTTCCTTTTTCCTATGGGACCTTTTCCCTCATATTCCATCTTTTCCAAGATGGAGAAGCCTAAGTTTCCATATTGGGTTGTTTGTACATTTGCAGTTGTTTCTTGGGATTCTTCTTCATCCTTACAAAGCCAGTTTAGAATGTCTTTGTCTTCTACTTCATCAAACCTAGTACTTTCTTTTATAAACTGACTATCAAATTTGGTAACTGGTGGTGATTTATGTTGTGTTGATGTGGAGAGTTTCCCATATGACTTTGGGGAAGAGAATTGTGAAAGACATTTAAAGACCATTCAAATAAGTATTCACCAACACCTTTGTCCTTGATTTGAACTTTTTCGTCAAATTGCTTTGACAAGGAATTCAATTGGGCTTCATGATTTGAGGAGGTGGATGGAGAAACTTCTTCTTTCTTCTCATATTATTTAGACATGAAACTAGATTGACCTTCTCTATTGGAGGTGATAACCAATGGTTTGGATGAAGAACTTGGTTGGATTTGATCATTGCAAGGGGAGGAATGGAGGCTTCTCTATTATGGGGCACAAAAACATCTTGAATAGATTTCAGGGTATTGCAATTTACTAAGGACTATTTGAATCAACCAAAATGGTGATTTCTTGGCCACCACAAGGAAATTTCAAACATTGATGGTAGGTTGATGGAACCGCTTGCATTTCATGGATCCATGGATAACCCAATATTATGTTATAGGTCAAATCCCTATCTAAGACTTGGCATATTACATATTTCTTCAAATTGGTCCTACTTGAATAGGTAAGGAAATCAATCCTTGTGAAGATCTTTCCTCATCATTATATGCTTTTATTGTGATCTTTTTCTTTGAATCAGTTGCATTCTCAGAGAATCCCAAGGCGCAAACAAGATTTAGAGTACATATATTCAAGCCAACTCCTCTATCTATTAGGACATGTTTGACATGATGTTTATGAATTAGGACTTCAATGTGGAGAGCAACATTGTGGGGATGAGAAATGGATGTGTCAAAATTTTTGGAAAAAGGATAGGCAATGTGGTGCAGTCAAATGTCCCACCATGGCTTCAAATTTACAAACTTCCAGATTAGTTGGTACTGCTATGTCCACTAGATATTTTTTCAAAATCTCTTTGTGAGCAGGAAAAACTTTGAGCAATTCCAATATCGATATTTGTGCGGGGATTTTTTGTAATTGATCCACTATGTTATATTGGTTGGATGATGTTGCGGGGGTTTTGGATGAACTTCCTTTTAAGACATATTTGGCTTGTGCTCTTGTGGTTGCATTGACTGCTATGTTGTCCTGTTTCCCATTGATTTTAATGCCATTGATCTAAGTATCATTTGTGGTCATATCTGGATTGATGTCATTGGTTTTATTTTCAAGGATACTGATGTCTTGTTCTTGTTCAATTGGAGTGTCATAATCAAATTATCATTTGCAGTAATGTCTTGATGATCATTGGTTTCGAGGGTATTCATTTGGTCTTCTGTTGTTGAAATATGATTTATGATAGTATCATGGACATAGTTTACATTCTTTCCCTTGCTATTGGTCGTAGAGGACTCCCATTTTTCATAGTTCGGTAAAGGTTTCATAAATGCCCTGTGATATGCATTTGTTTGGCTTTCCTCTATTCGTATGATTTTGCTATATATCAAATCTTATATTTTGTGTTTCAATTGCATCCAAATATTAGTTTGATGGCCTTTACATCAATGAAATTCACAATAATAGGCATCATTCCACCATGATGATTTTACTTTTGGTTCAAAGCCTCGAGTGTCAGGTAGCATTATGAGGTTATTTGCAAGAAGTTCCCTCAATGCAGATTCATGTGATTGACCCAAATGTGTGAATTTTTTGTGGTTTGATTTTGTTTGATATGGTGGAGGTTTTGATGTGGTGTTACTTTGACTATGACCATTTTGATTGTTGGGTGGGTTGATGTTTTGATTATTTCCTTGATTGTTGTTTTCATCATTTTTGGTCATAGTTCCTAATAGATTAAAGACTAGTTTGGCATTATGTGTTTCAGTAGTACCATCATTGACGTTCTTGTTCCTTGTCCAAAATTTGGGTTTCTCATTGTTGTGGTGATTGGAAGAACTAGCATTATTTCATCCTTCATTGTGAATTTTTAATCTTTTGACTAAGGCTTCTTCGATTTTGACAACATTTTCTACCATCTTCTCAAAGCTAGGGGGACATTGTCTTTGTAGTCTATAGCTCATTTCACTATTAAGGTTATTAATGAAAATATCCATCTTTCCTTGTTCTGGTATGGGATGAGTGTATCGAGTGAATAACCTTCTCCACCTTTGTAAGAATATGAGAAAAGATTCTCCTTATTTCTGTTTGGTATTACAAAGATCCTTCATTGTTATCTCATGTGCAATGTTGTAGGAATATTGTGTGATGAATTTATTAACAAGTTCTTGGAAGGATTTTATGCCTGGTTGTAATTTTGAAAACCATTCCATGCAGTGACCTCCTAAGCTGTGAGGGAAGAGTCTCATCAAATATGTGTCCTCATGAGCGAATTCAAGACTCATTGTTTGAAATTCTCGCATGTGGTCTATGGGGTCCAATTTCCCGTTGTATTTGTTGTATTTTGGAAATTCACAATTTTGGGGAAATTGTATCATGTTTAACCTTCTATCAAAGGGATAAGGAAAAATATCTTGTAACAAGTTTCTTTTTGGAGTCCTTCCTTGCATATCTTGTAGTTGTTGTTGAAGGTTTTCAATCTGATGTGTTAGAATAGCCATTTGATATATGGGAGGTGTTTTAGTTTTAGTTTTCTTCAGGGTTCCCTTCAATTTATTGACATCAAAGTCACTAGGTAATTTGGCTCCTTGATTTTCCAACATTAGGAGGTATTTTTTTCCATCTTTCTCAAAAGTTCTTTCTAGGAATTTATGGAATTTGGGATGTTGATTGGCTTGTTTTACTTCCTCCTCTATTATCTCTTCTGCTTCATTTTGGGAAACCTTCTGAAAGGGATTTTCCTCTGGTTCTACCATGGTATTTTGAGATTCCAGTTCTTTATCCTTAAGCTTTTGTTTTTGGGATCTTGTTAAAACGAGCATGCAAGTGATGAAGGTTTGCTAAATTTTGATCGTTATTTGAGAGTGTCCAAGGAATACCTAGGTTGAATAGAATAATGACTTCTATTGATATAACCAAGGTGATAAAAAATTTATTTAAAGTGTATTGTTTCAAGATGAAAGATGGTGAATCTTGATGGGGAAACTCAACTTGATGATCAATTTTTTAGTTTTTTGATGATGATTGGATGCTTTTAGATATGTGATCAAAGTTTAGGTATAGAATTTCACTTGGAGAAGTCAATTTTAACAAGTTAGACTCTAAGGAAATTAAGGGATATTTATGAACTTGATAAGATTATGCAATTTTGGTTCCAATTGTGAAAATGGGAGGAAAATTTTCTTTTTAGAAAAGATGTTCAAACCTTTGGAAAAGTCTTGGGTTTTGGCAATAGTAAAACGAATACAAGTCGGGGTTAGTCTTTGAAGCTTTTTTGTAAAAATTGAAGAGAAATCGGTCTCTAAATTCATAAAGCATTGGGAGATGTTTCTGATGAGCTTTTGGACTAAGAGCTATGGATTTTGGCTTCCAAATTTTAATCTTTGATGAAATCATTGGATAAGAATCATGTTTAGACTCTTGTGTTTATGAGGAATGATTCTGAATTGAAAAGTTTTTTGAAATTTCAGTTTCAAAATGTTAGATAAAGGTCAAATTCAACTCTCTAGTTGTGAACTTTGGTGGAAGCGTCGTTATAGTCAATGGATGCATTGAAAGGAAAATGCGCTATAGAAAAGCTTGGATGCACCACAAAAATGCAGGGATGTGCCATAAAATATCTTAGATGTGTCACAAAATTGGGTAAATGCACCACAAAATTTGGGGTATGCGTTGGAAAAAGTGATTAATGCGCTATAACAGAAGGTGGATGCGCTAGCAAAGTTGGTGTATGCACTGTAACAAAAGGTGAATGCACTAGAAAATGGGGTTGATGCACTACAGGAAATAGTAGATGCGCTAAACCAGGTAATGTAACAATTTATTGCCAGTTTACTTGATTTTTCTAGTTTTTGGTCAGAGAATGATTTGTTTCCAGTGATGTGTTTTGAATCACAATTTTTCACTTTCCAATGCATGAGGTTTTTGTTTGAAGTTCATTTTGAGAACACATTGCTAAAAAAAATCAAGCACAACATACATTCCCTAGGGCTTTGAAAGACTATATTCTCTTGGATTCCACATGGATTTTACCCCAACCACACTTATTTTTAGCAGATGAATTCAGAAGCTTGGCCACACGAGCTCCCCATTACAATGCACTCACTTCTTAGGTCAACCAAGCTTCTAGCCTCCATAAAACTCCCATGGCAGGCTAATCATCTCTACTAAAAACTATGAGAATGTGGATGCCTTTGCAATGACCGTTACTGCACCAAAAGAATAGATAAAGTTTTTGGCCAATCTACAACAAGGGTTTTAGTAAGGTCTTTCTATTCATGGGGGTTGATCCATGCAGCGAGAGACCATTGTTTCCCTTCTTGTTAGAACCAACCTTGTGATATTTGATCCGGTGGACATTTTTCAGTGGAAATTGAAGTGTTCCATTTCTCTCCAAAATCAGCACCATCAGAAAGATCTCAGTGTCCTGATTCCAACGCAACTCGAACGGAGCGAAAAGGAGTCCATTTGCACGAGTTATGGCCAGTCAAACCTCGGTCAAACTGGAATCAGGGGCATCCAGGAAGCGAAAAAATGGATGTTTAGGGAAGCAGTGTCAAGTCAAAGAGCTCGTCGAGATGATTCCAACGATGTTCGTTTCGCGAAATCCGACACCGTATGCTCAAGATATTGGCAGTCAAAGATCTTGCTATGAATGGTTGACTTTGACCGTACGGATGCTGACATCAGCATTTCGTACTGTACGGACAGTGAAGTGGTCAAAACAAAATTTGACACGTGTCATCCTCGTTGGCACTGTACGGACGAATCAGGATTGGACACGTGGCATGGTGAGTTGGCAGAAAGTACAGTCAGCATGACACGTCAACACACAGTCGTCGCGCAGTCAGCATCCACATCATCGAAATTGGCGAATCAGGCTTCGCCACGTGGTACCTCCTCGGCGTGCCACGTGGCCTCTTGCTTTCATCTTCTAATGAGTTGGAAGTCGGTTTGTTAAAAAGACTTGGTAGGTGGGTTGGAACCCGCAACCTTCTCCCCAACACTCGGCTGGCTCGCCGTTACACCAGATGTGGGCGCCTAACCATGAACGGTGAGCGGTTGGTTTTGTTAAAGTAAACTTAGTAAATGGCTAATAAAAGGCAGCGACGGGGGTTGAACCCCCAACCGCTAGCTTAATAAAAGAGTTAGCCGCCGGTAAGCCATTAGATGGCTTCGATATGTTTGGGGGCATCGGATTGTTTTGTTAACTGTTTGAAAGCCGAATGACCTATGATTTAAAAACAAACTCCTCTATAAGTTAAAACTAATCCTTTTAAAGGATTAAATCAAAACTAATTAAAATCTCCTAAGCCCGAAATGAATAATAAAAAGGGCTAAAATAAACATTAAGGGGATTATTAAAGATTTATTATGTATAAATAGGGGATTTATTTTTGTTAGGGGAAATTTGTAATGATCTTTATGCAAAATTGGGAGATTTTTTAAAAATCTTTATGTATTTTGGAGAGATAAGGTGGATTTGGGAAATATTTTGTAAATCAATTGGTTAGTAACCAAATTGAGAAAATTTTATGTATTTAAAGGGGTGTGAGGTGAGAGTGGAAGCCAAGTTTTTTTTTCAGGTGTTGAAGTCTTGATGCTGAGGTGACGAAAGAGAGGTCTTGTGGAGATTCTTTGAGTCATTCTTGCACATCAGAGCGATGTTATGCTGCCGAAGTGCTTGGAGAATGATTGTGGTGCTTTGTAATTGATTATTGGAGTTAATCGGATCGGTCTCTCTATTGGAGTGGACTGGAGGCGTAATCATAGGAGACGAACTCCGTTATCAGCTGTTGCGCCTATAGCCTAGCTCTCTCTCTTTCTTTCTCTCATTTCCTTCCTTTCTGTTATAATCACCTTGTTATTACTTTCATTTTGTTATTTCCATAAGTTAATTTTGATTTAATTAACTTGGAATAATCATTGTAAAAGCATTGTAAAAGTTAAGCATTTCATTTCTGCAATCTAGTCTAGATCCTATACAGATCAAGTTGGTATCAGAGCTTAGTTGGCTATTATTGCAGTTATTTGTTTTTTTGAATACTAACGAGATCCAGGATTCAGAAGGGCGAAGGAAAGCTCGAAGACTTTAATCCTGAGATCGGAAAGCGTAGAACATTTCCGAAGATGTCAGTTTCTGGAATGGAGGTTCCTGAAGAAATCAGTGAGCAGGAATTTCGAAAAGCATTCCTCGAGATGAAGGCAAAGGTGGACATTCTTTTTCAGGAGAGACAAGAATGGAAGGAACGTGAAGAAGGTTCGTCGAAGCAAGATGCTCGTGAAGACAAGAAAGGGAAACAACATGGAGATGGTGACAAGCAACCAGATCCTCCCTC